>BSBK01010958.1:0-162500 GCA_027943335.1 Chamaecyparis obtusa | reverse complement strand
GGATATTGTATCTGATAACGTGCCTGATGGATTACCACCAGTCTAGAAGATCAGTCATCAGATGGACTTGATCCCAGGAGCGAGTTTGCCGAATAAGACAGCACACAGAATGACACCTGCAGAAAGTGAGGAGTTGAACAAAAATTACCTGAACTGCTACAGAAAGGATTGATCCGTGAGAGTCTGAGTCCCTGTGCTGTACCAGCGGTATTAGCACCAAAGAAGAATGGAGAATGGAGGATGTGTATAGATTCTAGAGCAATAAATAAGATCACAATCAAGTACAGGTTTCCATTGCCATGAATGGATGATATTATGGACTGTTTGAGCGGAGCGGTGTATTTTTCAAAGATAGATTTGAAGAGTGGATATCATCAGATGTAGATCAGAGAAGGAGATGAATGGAAGACTACCTTCAAGACAAAGGATGGACTATATGAGTGGTTAGTCATACCTTTTGGGCTAACCAATGCACCGAGCACTTTCATGCAGCTCATGAACGAGGTTCTGAAAGAATTTTTGGGTAAGTTTCTCATTGTTTACCTAGATGATATTTTGATTTTTAGAAAAACATTGGAGGAACATATGATGCATATTCATATGGTGTTTGAGAAGTTGAGAGATGAGAAATTGTTGGTTAATTTGAAGAAGTGCAGTTTTGTAAAGAAAAAGTTAGTGTATTTGGGATTTGTAGTTTCAGCAGAAAGTCTAAAAATGGACCCAGAGAAGGTACAGGCTATCCTTGAATGGCCTACTCCAAGGAGTGCTACTGAGGTAAGATCTTTTCATGGTTTGGCTAGCTTTTACAGAAAGTTTATCAAAAATTTTAGCAGTATTTGTGGACCCTTGACTGAAACAATGAGAGGGGATAGAAAAGAGTTTAAGTGGACTAATGGGGCAGAAAAGAGTTTTCAATTGTTGAAACAAAAAAGTTATAGAACAACCTGTTTTAGCACTTCCAGATTTTAATAAGGTGTTTCAAGTAGATTTTGATGCTAGTGGTACTGCAATAGGAGCTGTTATGAGCCAAGAAGGTAAACCTATTGCTTATTTCAGTGAGAAGTTAAATGATACCAAGAGGAAGTATTCTGTTTATGATCAGAAATTTTATGCTATAGTTTAGGTATTAAAGAAGTGGAGACATTATCTGCTTCCTAAGGAGTTTGTTTTGTATACTGATCATCAAAGCTTTGCAATATTTGAATAGTCAAAGAAAATTGAATCAAAGGCATTTGAAATGGGTTGAGTTTTTGCAGAGTTATACATTTGTTTTGAAACACAGGAGTGGAAAGTCTAATAGGGTTGCAGATGCTCTTAGCAGAAGGCAACTATTGCTGACAGAAATGTAGATTGAAGTGGTTGGGTTCAAGGAACTCAAGAATTTGTATCCAGAGGATCCTAGTTTTGGTGAAGCTTGGAAAGCTTGTACAGAACCTGTTACTTTAGACAGGATGAAATGGTTGGATTTCATCATCCAGGATGATATGCTATTCAGAGAGAGTCAGTTGTGCATTCCACAAAGTTTAATGAGGGAGAATCTGATTAAGGAGAAGCATAACAGAGGATTGGCTGGACATTTTGGTCATGATAAAACCCTTGCTTTGGTTGGTGAGAATTATTATTGGCCACAATTGCAGCAAGATGTGAAGAAGTTTGTACAGAGTTGCAGAGTATGTCAGATGGCGAAAGGAGTGAAGAAAAATACAGGATTGTATCATCCATTACCTGTACCAGAGAAGCCTTGGGAGGATATCAGTATGGACTTTGTTCTTGGTTTACCGAGCACACAGCGGGGACATGATTCAATTTTGGTAATAGTTGACACATTTTTAAAGATGGCACATTTCATTCCTTGCAAAAGGACTAATGATGCTGTTCATGTAGCAGAATTATTTTTCAGAGAAGTAGTGAGACTATATGGTTTGCCAAAGACCATAGTTTCAGATAGAGACACTAAGTTTGTTGGATATTTCTGGTGTACATTATGGAAGAAGTTGAATACAGATTTGAAGTTCAGTTGATCACATCATCCACCGATTGATGGACAGACAGAGGTGGTGAATAGGAGTTTGGGAAATTTGCTGAGATGTTTGGTTGGAGATAAGCCAATAGCATGGGATTTGATTTTACCACAGGCTGAATTTGCATACAATAATTCTATCAACAGGAGCACTGGTAAATCACCATTCTAGATTGTATATGGAAGTAGTCCAAGAAATGCATCTGAATTGAGGAAGATAGATAAAGGAGAAATAAGTAGTGCTGAAGCTGAGGATTTTGCAGAACACTTGAAGAACATCCACGAGGAGGTGAGGAAGCATATTACCAAGATGAACACACAGTATAAGGCTAAGGAAGATGAGAAAAGGAGGCATAAGGAATTTTAGGTTGGAGATGAAGTCATGGTTCATTTGCGGAAGGAGCGATTTCCGGTTAGTACATATAACAAGCTAAAAATGAAAAAGTTTGGGCCATGTAAGATATTGAAGAAGCATGATTCAGGAAATGCATATGAGGTAGAATTACCTAGTGAGCTAAATATTTCACCAGTGTTTAACATTTCAAATTTGACAGAGTATCACGAAGGAGGTGTTGAAGATGAGGTTGCAGCAGCACAGTGGAGTATTCCAGCAAGTAGTTCAGATATCAAGGAGATTGAAGACATACTGGACAGTCATGTTGGCAGAAGAACAAGGAACAAGACATATGAAAAGTATTTGGTCAAATGGAAAGGATGACCTGTTGAAGATTCATCATGGCTAACAAAAGAGGAGGTTAACCGTCTTGGTTTTCCTCTAAACACCGGAGTCGTGATAGGGTCACTTCTTAAATTACCCCGGGTGTCTGATGCAGGAGCATCCTAGGTGTAAGAGCAATCTTGCATCACCCAAAAATATTTCTATTTTTGAATTCAATAAGGGTTATCTTGTGCAGAGTTGCTATTTATAAAAAGTTACTATTTATGGTAATTTTTGTATGTGCTCAGAATGATCCGATTTCTTTCTTGGAGGTTCATTTTGGTCATATAAGTCTGCCAGTAAAGTTTCATTGCCAGATCAAGTGTATATTGGAAGATATTGAAGATTTTTGGTATTGGCAGCAGGGTACAAAAACTTTGAACTCAGTTTTGAAGGCTTTAGAGGCCCCGGATGAGGTCAAAAAATTAGGTGACAGGCGCTTGTGTGGGTCAAGCCTGTAGAGCGCTTCGTGGCTTTTCCAAAATGGGGTTATAATAGCCGATCGGGTCAGCTAGTGATGACTTATGGTCTTCGAAAGTTGGGCCACCTGAAATGGTGAAAAATAATTTTCTTCAAAATTTCTGTTCAGGTTTCAAAGGTTATCTTGAGCTGACTATGATGTAATAAAATGTAAAATAAAATAATTCTAAGTTTGGTCGGCCTTATTGGCTAAAATTTTGGAACCTTCCCAGGCGGTGGAAAATTGCCTATATAAGGAAGGTTGTATTATTATCTTAGGCAGTTCAGAATAGTTTTGGGTAGTAGATCTGGGTATTGATTCGAGACTTTGTCCTACAGAATATTGTGAGGGAATGCCCATGTGGCTTTGTATATTGTAATTCTGAAAGTTTGTAATTCCACATTTGTGGAGGTAATAAGAAGCTAATTTTCTGTTCTTGCATATTATTATTGTTGTTTCTCTATTTCTGTTATGTGTTTGTGGTATTAAGGGGAGCACCCTTCATCAGTCCATCAGTCTGTGGATGATGTGATGAACTAAACTTCAAATCTATCTTCAACTTCTTCCACAATGTACGCTAGAAATATCCAACAAACTTAGTGTCTCGATCTGAAACTATGGTCTTTGGAAAACCATGAAGTCTCACTACTTCTCTAAAAAATAATTCTACTACATGAACAGCATCATTAGTCTTCTTACAGGGAATGAAATGTGTCATCTTTGAAAATCTGTCAACTACTACAAAAATTGAATCATGTCCCCGCTGTGTCCTCGGTAAACCAAGAACAAAGTCCATACTGATATCCTCTCAAGGCTTCTCTGGTATAGGTAATGGCTGATACAACCCTGTATTCTGCTTCACTCCTTTCACCATCTGACATACTCTGCAACTCTATACAAACTTCTTCACATCTTGCTGCAATTGTGGCCAATAATAATTTTCACTAACCAAAGCAAGGGTTTTATCACGACCAAAATGTCCTGCCAATCCTCTACTATGCTTCTCCTTAATGAGATTCTCCCTCATAGAACTTTGTGGAATGCACAACTGACTCCCTCTGAATAGCATATCATCTTGAATGATGAAATCCAACCATTTCATCCTATCTAGAGTAACAGGTTCTGTACAAGCTTTCCAAGCTTCACCAAAATCAAGATCCTCTAGATACAAATTCTTGAGTTTCTTGAACCCAACCACCTCAATCTACATCTCTATTAGCAATAGTTGCCTTCTGCTAAGAGCATCTGCAACCCTGTTAGACTTTCCACTTCTATGTTTCAAAATAAATGTATAACTCTATAAAAACTCAACCCATTTCAAATGTCTCTAATTCAACTTTCCTTGACTATTCAAATATTGCAAAGCTTGATGATCAGTATACAAAACAAACTCCTTAGGAAGCATATAATGTCTCCACTTCTTTAATGCCTGAACTATAGCATAAAATTCCTGATCATAAACAGAATATTTTCTCTTGGCATCATTTAACTTCTCACTAAAATAAGCAACAGGTTTACCTTCTTGGCTCATAACAGCTCCTATTGTAGTACCACTAGCATCACAATCTACTTGAAACACCTTATTAAAATCTGGAAGTGCTAAAACGGGTTGTTCTGTAACTTTTCATTTCAACAACTGAAAACACTTTTCTGCCCCATTAGTCCACTTAAACTCTTTTCTATCCACTCTCATTGTTTCAGTCAAGGGTCCACAAATACTACTAAAATTTCTGATAAACTTTCTGGAAAAGCTAGCTAAACCATGAAAAGATCTTACCTCAGTAGCACTCCTTGGAGTAGTCTATTCAAGGATAGCCTGTACCTTCTCTGGGTCCATTTTTAGACCTTCTACTGAAACTACAACTCCCAAATACACTAACTCTTTCTTCACAAAACTGCATTTCTTCAAATTAATCAACAATTTCTCTTCTCTCAACTTCTCAAATACCATACGAATATGCATCATATGTTCATCCAATGTATTACTAAAGATCAAAATATCATCTAGGTAAACAATGACAAACTTACCCAAAAAAATTTTCAGAACCTCGTTCATGAGCCGCATGAAAGTGCTCGGTGCATTGGTTAGCCCAAAAGGCATGACTAACCAGTCATACAGTCTTTCCCTTGTCTTGAAGGCAGTCTTCCATTCATCTCCTTCTCTAATCCGAATCTGATGATATCCACTCTTCAGATCTATCTTTGAGAAATACACAACTCCACTCAAACAGTCCATAATATCATCCATTCGTGGCAATGGAAAACCTGTACTTGATTATGATCTTGTTTATTGCCCTAGAATCTATACACATCCTCCATTCTCCATTCTTCTTTGGTGCTAATACCGCTAGTACAGCACAGGGACTCAGACTCTCACGGATGAATCCTTTCTATAACAATTCATGTACTTGTCTGTTCAACTCCTCACTTTCTGTAGGTGTCATTCTGTTTGCTGCCTTATTCGGCAAACTCGCTCCTGGGATCAAGTCCATCTGATGACTGATCTTCCTTACCGGTGGTAACCCATCAGGTACATTATCAGATACAATATCCTGAAACTCATTAAAAATATCTATCTACAGGTACATCCTCTACTTCTTCTTTGCCAACTTTTGGAATTAAAGCAAAACACACATGCTCATGCCTCATACCATCTAGGAATTTTTTTCTATCAACGAATGTTATTCTTGAATTACCACATACCTTTTCTTCTGTCTCCTTCAATGGCTTTAGCTTATGTAGCACTCCATCCTTTGTCAGGGAATAGGTATTTGCATGACCATCGTGTACAGCACATCTGTCAAACTGCCATGGTCTACCCACCAAATATGACATGCATCCATATAGATGATATCACATAGTACCTCATCTTGGTACCCGTCGATCTTGAACTCTACCAGCCACTGTTCACTGACCATGACCTTGTGGTCATCCTGCACCTAGGAAATCCCATATGGATGTGGGTGTTTCTATCTCTTGAGCTTCAACTTTGTCACCATCTCTTCTGACACCAAATTGTCAGTGCTTCCACTATCGATAATCACATCACAGCATTTACCCTCACACTTGCATCGAGTGTGAAACAGGCTCCTCCTTTGTTCAGGTTCGTTCTCACCACTCAGCAAGACTCTTCTGTTAATTAGCATTTCTCCTCTTTCAGCATCTTCAGAATTTGATGATCTAGCATCTTCATCTACATGTGCAACTCTGGCCTGACCTTCATTTCTCCTGTCTATTCTACCTTGGCGCTAAGGACATTCAAATGCCCTATGACCTTCTTCTCCGCAGTGAAAACATGTTCCACAAAAGCCTCCTCTTCCAGATCCATGTCCTCTTCCTCTTCCTCTCTGATCTCTATTACTCTGATCCTGGAAAGGATTGGAATTATTTCCTCTCTGATTCTGACTACTACTAGCCTCATCTTTCTTTTTCGGATCTTCATTTCAGCCACCATATGACCATTCCGCCAGATCTTCCACCATGACCTCTTCCATTTTGTCTACTCTTAAACTTTTTATTTAGCTTTTCCTCTACTTTTAGGGAAAACTGGTATGCCTCCTCAATACTATTCATTCGAACCAGATTCAACTCTTCCTGAATGCTTGGCCTTAACCCATTAAGGTATCGGGGAAGTTTCTCCTTATCAGCTTCTGCATGGCTTGTTCTGATGAGGAGTTGATAGAACTCCTCTGTATACTCCTGAACAGATCTTCCTGCTTGCTTCAAACTTTGCATTTTCTTTAGTAGGTCAAGCTCATAATCAACAGGAATGAACTGTTGCTTCAATTTATCCACCATCCGATCCCATCTTGTGATTTTATCTTTCTGTCTTCTATTTTTCTCCAACTGAATTTTTTGCCACCAGATCTTCGCATGACCTTTCAATCTGGCCTTCGCAAATTTGACCCTATCAAGATCCTCAACATCTTCGTACTCAAAAGATTCCTCACACTCATGGATCCAGTCGATCAATTCCTCTAGGTTAAGATTTCTAGAAAATGTAGGAACCTCAATCTTAGGTCTTTTCTCAATCTTGAAAATTGCCCAAAAAAGTGTTTTCTTCCTCCTGGTTCACAATTTCAGCTTCTCCTTCTTGATATTCTTCTTCGGCTTCATCTTCGCTTTCATCTCTGACATTAAGATTCATTCCTCTATGAATCTCTTCTTGCAATGCTCGCACTTGTCTCTGCAGCTCTCTAACCTCAAGTGTCACAGCACCAGCTCTTCCGCCACGTTCTCTTCGTGGAGGCATTTTTGTGATGCGCGCTGAAACCCTAACCACGGTCCTGGTGCAAACTACCTCACAGTCGGTGATCTATTTACACACTCAAGAACTCCTGCTCTGATACCACTTGATGAAGGGTGCTCTCCTTAATACCACAAACACATAACAGAAACAGAGAAACAACAACAATATGCAAGAACAGAAAATTGGCTTCTTATTATCTCCACAAATGTGGAATTACAAACTTTCAGAATTATAATATGCAAAGCCACATGGGCATTCCCTTACAATATTTTGTAGGACAAAGCCTTGAATCAATACCTAGATCTACTACACAGAACTATTCTGAACTGCCTAAGACAATAATACAACCTTCCTTATATAGGCAATTTTTCACCGCCTGGGAAGGTTCCAGAATTTCAGCCAATAAGGTAGACCAAACTTAGAATTATTTTATTTTACATTTTATTACATCATAGTCGGCTCAAGATAACCTTTGAAACCCGAACAGAAATTTTGAAGAAAATTATTTTCTGCCATTTCGGGTGGCCCAACTTCCGAAGACCATAAGTCATCACTAGTTGACCCGATCGGCTATTATAACCCCATTTCAGAAATGCCACGAAGCACTCTATAGGCTCAACCAGCGCAAGTGCTTGTCACCCAATTTTTTGACCTCATCCGGGGCCTCTAAAGCCTTCAAAACTGAGTTCAAAGTTTCTGTACCCTGCTGCCAATACTGAAAATTTTCAATATCTTCCAATATACACTTGATCTGGCAATGAAACTTTACTGACAGACTTATATGACAAAAATGAACCTCCAAGAAAGAAATCAGATCATTCTGAGCACATACGAAAATTACCAAAAATAGTAACTTTCCATAAATAGCAGCTCTGCATAAAATAGCCCTTATTGAATATAAAAATAGAAATATTTTTTTTTCTGTGATACAAGATTGCTCTTACACCCAGGATGCTCCTGCATCATATATATACATATATATATATATATATATATATATATATATATATACATATATATATATATATATATATACATATATATATATATACATATATATATATCTATATATCTATATCTATATATACATATATATATATATACACACACACACACATATATATATATACATATATACATAAATAAATATATATATATATATATATATACATATATATATATATGTACATATATACATATATATGTACATATATACATATATATGTATATATATATATATATATATATATATATATATATATCTATATATATATATATAGATATACATATATGTATATGTATATGTATATGTATATGTGTATATATATATATATATATATATATATATATATATAACATATCTTGATTATTATATTAATTTATCTAATATTTACATAATAATAATAATAGTAATTATTTTATCAATTTAACTATCTAGTTATTATGAGAATAATTATAATCTAACTTTATATATACATATATATCAATGTATATAGTAATATCAATTATTACATATATTGATATATATGAATATATATAATAAATAATTTCTCATAATAATTATATAGTCAATATTATTTATCTAACCGATGCTACAAATATCAACAGTTTAAGGTATAAACAGCTGCACTTATAGCTTCTCTCCAGTATTTTTGTGCAAAAGTCTTTTCAATCATTAGTATTCTTGCACAATCCATAATTGATCTATTTCTCCTCTAACCTATTCCATTCTGTGGAGGTGTTCTCAGTGTAGACATATGTCTCTTGATTCCTCTATCATTGCAGAACAGATTGAAATCAGTTGATATAAACTCTCAAATCTCAGACATTTCAAGTTTCTACCTGTTTCTTTTTCAACTTTTGCCAAATATCACTTAAACAATTGAAATGCATTATATTTTTCTTCTAAAAACATTACAATCATCATCCTAGTGTAGTCACCAACACATAATAAAATACTTAGCACCACAATAGCTTTGTACACCCATAGGTCCACAAAGGTCAGTATGAACAAAAAAAAGCATTCTAAGAAGTAAATATCTTGCTCTTGAAACTAGACTTTTTCATTTGATCCAACTGACACTATTTACACATCATATTATCAAGTTTCATCAATCTCAAAAAACCTTTAACTTTCTTCTTTTAACTAATATTTACCAGATTGTCAAAGTTAACATGACATAGTCTCTTATGCCATAACCACACGTCATCAAATTGTAGAAACAAACATGTCTCTTTAGATAAATCTAGATTGAACAAGTTACCTCTAGTCTATTCTCCACTTCCAATTAGTTCACCAGTAGCATCAAATATCTGGGTATGTGCAAGATCATGAGGGGCCAAAAAGTGGCGATGTTAGTTCAAAACTTTGACAATGTAGCTGATGACTTTTTTTTACCCAAATTCGATAAAATAAAAAGGGTATCTTAAGGAGATTATCAGCTTTCTATTGATATAATTGCTGTCAAATTTTGAATTTAGTAAGTAATTATTAATTATTTTCTAATTGAACTACCTCTAAAGTGTTGATTTATATACTGATTGAAAAATGACTATAACTTTCAGACGGTATAACATTTTTGAAATCCGAAAAATGCGTCACATTCTATGCTTTTCCTACTATAAGGAAATAAAAATAAAAATTGAATTTTTTAAAGTTTTGAATGAGTTAAGGTGGTCAGATGCGGGAGTTTTTTTATTCTGAAAATGTTGTAGCAAAAGATTCATAATTAATTATTTTTTTGGAATAAAATTACAAAAAAATATGCATCACATCTGGGCATGAGTCTACTACTTATATATAAAATATTATAATAAAATATTATCATTTGATTATGATTAAGGTGGTCAGACATACACCTACTTATTTTTTTCATGAAATATTTGTACTGCTGCATTGAAATCTATACTTTTCACCAATCATATTAACTTTTTCTTAAAAAAGGCCTAGTATTTTAGAAACTACATTCAATTTTCTATAGATTCTATTCTTACAACCTTTTGATATTAGGTTTATAGCTAGTTAAAATTTTCACGTCAAGTTGACTAACCCTGATTTACTGATTTTTCATTGCCACTTTAGGGCATAGTTTGGCCCCTCATGATCTTGCACATACCCATCTTAGCCTTTCTATGATGAAATTCCACCCAGTAACCAGTACTATTAAGTTGTGTAACACTCAAAAAATTGTAGCTAAGACCTTCAACCCAATAGGTATTTTCACATATGATCTTATCAGTTAGTATAATTGATCCTTTACCTCTCACGGGACATGGTGCATCATTACCAAACTTAACACTTCTAGCTTTGTAATGATCTAAGGTTTCAAATTTACTTTTATCACTAGTCATATGATGTGAGCAACCACTATCAATAATCCATTTATCACCTTTACTCCCATAAGAAACAAGTAGAGTTTTCTCATGTTCATCAAAATCATCTTTCATAGCAACGTAAACTACTTTTATACCAAATTCATTAGTGTCACTGTCAGTTTCTTCTTCAGCAATTTAATAGGATTTCTTACCTTTATCCTTGTAGTCTCTGTATCTTCAGTGATCTTTGTTATCTCTCTTATCTTTGTACTTGATTTCTCTTTCCTCATCCTTGTCATTCCTGTCAAGACATCTTGCAATAATATGGTCAACTTTGTTGCATGAAAAATAGATTATAGGAAGTTTACCTTTATCTTTTTCTTTTCCTCTTTTTAATCTTCTAGCAAAAAGTGCCTCAAGATCCTCTATTTCCTCATTAGAAGTGCTACTATCATTGTCACTATCACTTAAACATTTTTATTTTTCTTTTCTACTCTTATGTAGAGCCATTTGTCCCTTGAATGCAGATTCAACATTAGGAACAATGTAGTTATCATAATTGGATAGGTCAAAAGCAGTAAGCTTACCAACAAGACTTTCTAGAGTTAGAACATTACCAGGGTTACATCTTGATTCTTGTATTAGAGAAATTTTGATGGCATAGATAGGAAGAGAAGTTCTCAACACCTTACAAATAAAATCTCATCATCAATGACTCCATTAGCTCCTCTAATAGCATTCATTATCTCCTTAATTATACCACAATATTAAGAAATATTCTCACCGTCTTGCATTTTCAATCCATTAAAATTACCTCTCAAACTTTGAGCTTTTTCCCTCAGCACATTTGTATTACCTCCACAGATGGTTGCAAGAGTATCCCACATTTTCTTCGGAATAGTGTAATCTTTGATGTCTTCAAATTTGGGATAGCTTAAGGCAGATGCAATCTCCAACTTTTCCTGGTTGTTTTCCTATTTTTCTTTCATCTCCTCGATAGTCAAAGGTATTACAGGTATAACATAGTCATGTTCAACATAGCACTTTGTTGAATCACCAATTCCAGCTATATGTAGTTTCATTAGACTCTTCCATGCACAGAAGTTTTCCTTGTTCAACTTCAGTACCTCCTTTTTATACTTCTTGATCATTAGCTTCAAGTACCTTTAAATTTTTTCTCTGTAAGCACCAACTCTGATACCAATTGTTAAAATTATTTAGAAAAATAGAGAGGGGGGTGAATCAATTGTTCTTAGGTCTAGATGTACCAATTGAACTTTAAAACACTACAACAATCTCAGATCTAATCACCAACACAACTCGGTCTCTAAAGTATATATGTATGTACCAGAAACATATAACATACAGTCCACTATCTAAGAGTAATTAACTTGCAGAATATAGAAATATGCACATCAACACATTCACACAAGTATAACACTGGGATATATAGTGGAAACCAAATTTGGGAAAAACCACCTTGTAACATGTTACTGATATATTCACTCTTTTGAAGTGAGCTTTGTGAAAAGCCAACCTTGTTAAAGGTATACAAACACACTGCTAGGTGTGACCCTATTAAAAGATTTAAACACTCTATCACAAGTGATGTGGTTAAAGGATTTAAGTACATTCGATTAGAATGCCACCTTGATTAAAAGATTTAAACAATGAATGTTATGTCAACCTTGTTAAAGGACTTTGATTCATACAATGGTTAGAAAGTAGTAGTATTTTCTGATTTGAAAAATATACAACTCACTTTGCAAATAACAGATCCAATTCACACATATATGATGATTTTTTGAATGAGTTCCATTTCCATCTCCGTTATTGATCTTCTCAGAATTCACTTCAAGAACTCAGAATTCTAATCATCTCCTTCACCTTCAGCCTTCTTAGAATTTTCAATAAATAACATCAACAACACTAGTATGCTCTATAATGTCATCATTAGGTTTTCCTTTATACCTTCGCAATAGGTATATTTGTCTTTTGTCGCTTAATCTCCTTCGTAGATTTTAGGTTTAGGTCAAATTCATTGAATCCTTCCAATATTTAAGTTATTCATCCTTCCTTCTTAAAAATATCTTCAATCTCATCATTGAATCCATAATAAAATGATTTACCATGCATTAAATTCTTGATACAATTAATTAATAAAGTCAACATGATTTACATATCCCAAGAATTCAACTATCTCTGTTGGGGATCTAAATTCTTCCTCAAAATATCAATTAATGACACTTGGTCAATACTATTTTCATCTCCTTGGTCATCTCTGTATAGATTAGTCATCTCTTCAAACTATTTTCCTTGGCTAAAATTGTCACTCAGCAATTTTTGTCATGCAGCATAAACTGATGTTCAGTCAACACTAAATTTACTCGACATATACTGGTGCTTGGTCGAAACTAACATCAGTTGGCTTAAACTATATTTCTTCATTTTTTCTTGATCAAGCCTACTTCTTTAGTATTTCTTCTTACTTAGATAAACAATATGTTATCTTATCAATATCACAAATAATCAAGTACCCTTTTAAGTATCAAATAACTCAACCTTTCCTTAGGTTCTCTTATTATCTCCCTTGCCCTAATCCTTTTCATTAATTAATAGATATGTTACTTTCATAGATAGAAATTGTCTTACCAGTTAAGCTTTGACATCATTGACAATACAACAATTGCTTCAATTACAATTTTCAACAACATGTATACATGCTCATCTTTTATGCAGGTGTACAGATACCGGGTATCCACTTCCCTGAATTTCCAGGATGAGCATGCCCTATCACAAAATCTCAATGGAAAATCCCAACCCAAACTTTTGATTGTCCTACAAATTATGGACAAGTACCTATTTCTACCCATCTGACTTCATCAAGGTGATGTGAATTTGTGATACATGTTTTGGTGTTTGTTTGATATGTAGTTAGTTGAATTTCGTATTTTGTGAGTCAAGTGAATTTTCTTGTGTGAATTATGTAATTTAAATAATTAGATTAGGAGTAATTATCAGATTAGATTGATTATATTTTATGAGTATGAAGATATTAAATATAAGGAATATTTAACTATTAAGGGTTAATTAAATACCTTTATTTAATTAAAAGACTTAATTAAAAGTTTAAATTTAGAATAAAATATTTAATTAATTATTAAATCCAAATATGAAATTTAAGGAATAGTTTATTTATTTAATATTTAATTTATCAATTTGCATAGTTACTTATGTTGTCAATTATTTATTGATTAAGAAAATATTTATATACAATTTAAGTTGAACATTTAGTTTAATAAAATTGAATACTAATTTAAAGTTAAAGATGAGTGAGGAATTATAATTTTAAAGTGCATTATTATATTATTAAGTTATTTTTAAATATGCGAAGTGAATTGATGAAAATAAGGTAGAGAGTTGAGTTCTCTTCTTAGGGATTGCATGTTTTGGAAACCCTAGGAGGATTAGGTCATCTTTATGAGGGGTTTCTGGGTATTATTTTCAAGGACCTCTATCACATTTTGGTGAAGTTATCTTGGGTGTATTTGAGGAAATTATTGAAATCTTGGCATTTTTGGGAGGTTGAACTTGATTGTTCTTGTCTTCGAATTCAAACGTTGTTTGAGTTAGGGTTTTGAATACTTTGTACGAATTCCTTTTTAAAATTATTTCTGTTGGCAAGTTCACTATATTGTTGTATATGACTAGATATAGTGTTTTCAGTATGGTAAAAAATTCATATAGTAGTTTGGAGTCAACGCACCTCATCAGAAGATCAGAAATTGGCTAAGTACAGAAGACTAGATAGTTAGCAGAGCACCAGTAGTTCAGAGCATCAACGCATGTGCGTATGACTGAGTTATGGTAAGTGCCCTAGAAGATAAGTTGGTAAGAGTGTATTCATGCTTAGTCTATGAGCGCATGATCAGATATGCAAGTATGATGAAGTTACAGACAGTTGAAGTTATACAACAAGTGAATGCCAGAACAAAATAGAGTATGCAACTGATTGATGGTAAATTGATTAGCGACTATAATATTGTTTTTTAAAGGCTATGTGCCTATTGTAATTAGGTTGTAGACATATAATCATGTTTTTTTGTAAACACACTTGAGCCAATTCAGGTGGAAGCATTGTATGTAATCGATTATAGGCTAACCTAGTTAATTATTTTAGTAGAGCATATAAATATGAGATGTGCCCTTTGTAATAAAAACGTATGTGAATGTAGAGTTGAGAAAACGAGAGCAGAAGTGCGTAAAGAGTTTATAAGATTTATTAGAGCTTTGGAAGAGGTCAAATCATCAGTACATCAAGGAACTGATTTGAGAAGCAGTGTCACAACACCAGTTCATCCAGGAGATATAGTGTGTATTTGAGATCAGAAGGTTTTAGCCTTCACCACATGAGTAGTGAGCTCTAGGACAATGTGTCCCCACCCGTAACAGGGTTATTTGTAAAAGACTCCTAATAGGGTCTGACCCTTGACAAGTTCACTGTACTAAATACATTTTAAAGAAAACTCCTAACAAGGTTAAGGATCTTCTAATAGGGATCATAAAACACTAGTACAAATTATTAGTGGGTGTCATTTCCCACCAGGGTTTTTACCTATTTGGGATTCCTCATAACCATATTGGTGTTATGTGTTGAGTTCAT
The DNA here is from genome assembly GCA_027943335.1 of Chamaecyparis obtusa. Taxonomy (NCBI): domain Eukaryota; kingdom Viridiplantae; phylum Streptophyta; class Pinopsida; order Cupressales; family Cupressaceae; genus Chamaecyparis; species Chamaecyparis obtusa. Next base: position 147,075 of record BSBK01010958.1, on the reverse strand, counting down.
GTTTGATGTTCCCATTCCTAAAAATTGGTATCAGAGCTCTGGTCCTTAGCAAAGAAGTTTAATCACTTGAGGAGATCATTGACAAGACATAAATGAAACATCTAGAAAGGAATCTTGAAGCTACTCTTGAAGACCTAGATAAATCTGAAAAATAAATTGAAGAACTAAAAGAAAAAGTTGGTGATGCTCAAGAAGTCATCAAAAGACTATGAAAAGATCTAAATGAATATTCTACCAGTGATTTAGGGATAATGGTAAAAAATCTAAATGAAGAGAACACATCTCTGAAAGATTAGATTGAAGAGTTGGATGACAAGCTGTCTAACAATCAAGAATTCTATGTTGAATAGATCAAAGAGAACCTTCAACTAAATGAATAATTAAGGAAAGGAAACATGGAAATCTTGGAGCTAAGAAATAGAAAAGAAAGCTTGGAATTTGAATTGAAAGAGGCAAAGAATCACATTGATAAATTACACACCAGTTCTAATTTGATAGAATCTTAGTTATATGCAAAAAGGCTTAAAGGAGATACTAGCTATATTGGATTCAATGAGGCTCAAAATTGCATTGATAATATGTGAGCAAGGATGAATGCACCAAAAGACTCTATTGATTCTAAGAAGATAAAAAATTAGACTAAAGATAATGTTGAAACATCTAAGGATGAGTGCAAGCCACTAGACCAAACTTTTTATGCTTGTAACAAGCATGGACACATAGCAAGGAACTGTAAAGAGGTAAGAACTTTCAATGGTTACTATTACTCATACAATAAATTTGGTCATAAAGCTATGAATCGTAAGACAAGTTAGAAGAACAAGACTTGGCATAATCAAAGAAATCAAAATCAACCAAATGTAAGAAGTTCACATAATATTACATGTCACATGTGTAACGATAATGGTCACTTAGCTAGACAATGTAAAATGGTAACCCATGTCAATCTACTGAGGAATATAAGGCCTCTAATTATTTTTCACTCTTGCAACAAGGCTGGACACATCTCAAAGTTTTTTAGATCAAGAATTCAAGGTTAGGAAAGCTGTAAAAACCTAGAAAAATCAATATTGGATACTAAAGGAGAACTCATGTTTGTGAAAGCTTCAAAATATGCGAGCATGATTTGGTCAGAGATGAAGAAGGATAAGGTTGATGAGCATTTATTAGATGCATCCATAGTTGATGCACCCTCTACATCTGGATGAATGGCCCTTAGGGTCATAGGGGGAGCTAATTTATCTCTAGATCCCTGCATGGCTTTTATACTCACCCTCAAAGTATGCACCTTTAGACTTAACATTTTGGAGACTAGTAGAACTTGTGTGCAAGAGCACATGACCTAATTGATTGTAGAATGAAAGTTGGAAATTTTTAGTGATAGCCTGGTTTACGCGACAAGCATTAATGGTAAGAATTAAAGTGATTGAAGAGCACATAAGCCCTAGTAGTTGATTTTGAAAGATTACAGATTGATTCACTAGTGAAGTAGTGTGTTTGATTGGTTACGGAAGCCCTAATCTGATGCACCAATTCAAAAGTTCTTGAAACCCATTATGAAAGCAATATAGAAGTAAGTGATGGCTAATCCTATTGTATTTGATGTTGCGGATAAGAAAAGATATGTATTTAAGAGGCACCAATTTAAATCTACATCGGATGACCTAGAAGGGGCATTCTCTCACAGTCCTATGGGTGTTATGCATGTAGAAGACATCTGAGCATATATTTACTTCAAGAAATAACTAGTAGGACTTGACAAGATAAGAGTGCACTTAGAAACCATGATGAAACCAGATAAAACCTTCCCAAATGAGTATGCACAGTTAGAGAACCATTCCATATTTGAATATACTATGACATATGAGTTCTATGAGTCTAAATGGATAAAAATTCTACTTAGCAGGATTCATGATGACATATTCTAGATAGGTGAAGTGTCAGTCAGAATAACAAGAGACCTAATACATGAGATGACAGGCCTCTCAAGGATAGGTATGGTTCTTCCATTGGGCAAGGATGTTAGAAAACTTTTAGAATAGTCATGAAACTCAAGAAGTGATAGGTGCATAATGACCATTGATCCTATAGAGGAGAAAAACATCAAACTAATATCCATGATATTAGGGTATAGGTTCTAGCACTCCGAACAATTCGTCAGTAGCCATAATTCTTGTAGCAATAAGACATGTGAGAGATAATGGTGGGTTTAATTTGTGCAAGATCCTGCATGCACAACTGATTGATAATATGAAAGCCATTAAGAATGACAAGACAAAAATATTCAAATTTCGGTCTTTGATCATATACATGTACTTCCATATCTTGGAAAGCTGTCAGATTTATATTTAGACAAGACTGTTCCTTCTATGCCACAGATATCCTTCAAGGAAACCATTGATAGCACTCTAAGAAGCTACATGGAACTGGAGTTGAAAACGTTTAGAATCAAAATGAAGATGAGGTATAGGATACCAGAGAACATTGTTGAAAAATACAAGGACAACATGTGGTTTATGGTGGAGACTGATACAACATGTATGGAAGTAGTTGAACCAAGGACAAAGTGGATTCATCCACTTGGATATGAAGTTGAGGAGCCAATCCTAGAAGCATATGCTCAAGTATTGTTCTCAGCACCTAAGGACCCTAATGAACCATGATGGGGGACTTATGAAGAGAAAACAAGAGAAGTTGATGCAGTTTTAAACAATGCAACAACTAAAAGAAAAGTAGCCAAGGTCATTTCTAAAATATTGAAAATTCATGGAGTAACTCAACCAGACCTGGACAAAACAAGACAAGAAAATATTTCTTTTGGAATTTAGAGTGCATCTGCAGTAGAGGCAGAGTCTAATGATCCAAAATTGAAGAAGGTAAAAGTGGAGAAGCCTGATGATCTGAAGGGTAAAACAGATGATACCCCTCCCACACCCAAGGAAATAATTGACCTTACTACTCCTCTTGAGTATAAGGCAATGCCTAAGAGGAAGTAACAGATTAGCGCTATTCATCCATCCTTGTGAGAAAAAAGAAGTAGGAAGAATACTCAAGCACCTCTAGAGGTAGGTTTCAGACCTATTCTTAAAGTATTGAGTAAAAGGATTGTTTATGAAGGAAGATTGGATTAGATAGGGAAGTTTTATGACAAATACAGTGAAATTGACAAGTCAAAAATTCATGGCATGATCATAGAACATATGATGAAGTTCAAAAGGATAGTCTTGGAACTAAAAACAGTCATTCCAGACAATGCGTGGAACATCTTAGAATCATTGAAGAAACAATCCATTGAAGAAGATCTTAGGATAAGAGAGAAGATTCTAGATGAAAGTTTGTCGGTGTGTTCCTTAGAAGAAAAATCAATGTTGCTAGATTTGGTAAAGCCAAATCTACAAACAAAGCTAAGAAAACTTCACATAATGGACAAGAATTTTGAGTTGACAGAAAAAGAGATAGAGAAATCCTTTCAGAGGGTTTTCATGAACAGACACATGTACCCACCTATTGCACCCACAGCTCAAGTACCCACAAAGGAATTCAAGGTGGTAGAGCCCATTAATTTACTAGTGACAAGACCTCAGGACTCAGTGCCTACAATTATAGCACTTACAAAGGTAGAAAAGCCTGTGCTTATGGCAGGAGCTCATTAGGATGATACAATTTTCATTGACAATATTGAGATTGCAATGGCGGCCTCAGATATTAATTTAGATAAGTTTGAAGAAACCTTTGTAAGCACTCAAGAGGCTAAGAATATATGTGGTAACAATCCTCCTAATCAACAAGAAGTACTGATTGAGGATGTGACAGAAGTTGAAAGAGAAAAAGAAATAGAAAAAGAGATAGAAAAAGAAGAAGAAAAGAAAGAAGAAGAAAAAGAAAAGGAAGCAGAAAAAGAGAAAGGAGACGTAGAGATGAAATAAAATGAACCAACAATAAGTCATCTATTTAAATGACAATAAGAGTTAAAAAAAAAGTAATCGATAACACTCCTATCACTCCAGTACACTCAGCATCATTGTTGTCAAGTTTGACACTAGACACCACTTGGACTCTTGGGGAGAAGAAGATGTAATCAAGATCAGTGTCTTAGATATGGAGAAGGCCAACGAGAAACAAGTGATGAGGAATCCCTTATTTTTTGAGTCAGTGAACATCTTGAACAACCTACTATCTTCAGACAAGAAATTATCTAAGGTTCATTTAGTGGATGATGTGAGCACAACTCTTTAAAATTTTAAGACAAACTTTTCTAGCTTGGAATAATCTGCATCCCTAGTTGCAGAAGAGAAGTACATGAAGAAGAGGCTCAGTGAATTGGTTAGTAACTTTGCACTTGACCTAAGTTAACTCAAGGTTGGTCAAGCATCCTTAAAGGAGATTGTAGCAAAGGGAAGAAAGATTATTGATGACTGTATGGATCAGGACAAGCTCACTGATGATCTTTTCAAAAAGATCCAAGAGGTAGAAGCAATAACAGAAAACGTAAAGAAATTAGTGAAAGACCCCTCCACTAATGTAAATATGTGTAATAATTTATATCAAGGGAAGATTGAAAAAATTGAAAGAGCAGAAAAGGAGATGTCCAAGATAAGGGCAAGGCAAATATAGCTAAGGAACGCTCTTGTACCCTCACTAGATATACTTAATCAGAATATCAAGGAGATCGATGCCACCATGGTGATATATGATCAAGGTCCTAGCACGGACCTGGAGAAGATGGAGAAGCTATAGTATTCATTATGAGCCCATCTCTAGATTGTTAATTCACTGATTACATTTTGGAAACAAGAGATTCAAAACTTATAGATACCATATCCGGATGTTCTCACACTATAAGTTCTTGTAGATACATTTTTGAAGCACCTTTGTCATTAATGTCAAATGGGGACTATGTATAGAAGATGAAGTTATAGATATGTAAAGAAGATGTATAGTAAAGAATATAAGGGAGATATAAGATAGAATATGAGAAAAAAATTTTGTATAAGAGAACAGTTAGTAATTTTGCCATATTCCTTTGTTGACATCAATGAAAAAGGGGGAGATTGTTGGCAAGTTGAATATACTTTATATGACTAGAAATAGTGTTTTCATTATGGAAACAAAGTCATATAGTAGTTTGGAATCAGTGCACTTCATCGGAAGATCAAAAATTGGCTAAGTATAGAAGACTGAACAGTTAGCAAAGCACCAACAGTTCAGAGCATTAGCGCACGTGTGTGTGACCGAGTTATGGTATGCACCCTGGAAGATAATTTGGCAAGAGTGTATTCATGCTTTTTCTATGAGCACATGATCAGATATGCAAGTATGATGAAGTTACAGACTGTTGAAGTTACACAACCAGTGAATACTAGAACAGAACAGAGTATGCAGCTGACTGATGGTAAATTGATTAGAAACTATAATATTGTTTTGTAAAGGTTATGCACCTATTGTAATTAGGTTGTAGACATATAATTATGTTTGTTTGTAAACACGCTTGAGCAATTTCAATTGGAAGCGTTGTATGTAATTGATTATAGGCTGACCTAGTGAATTGTTTTAGTAGCGCATATAAATATGAGATGTGCCCTTTGTAATAAAAAGGTATGTGAATATAGAGTTCAAAAAAGTAGAGAAGAAGTGTGCGAAGAGTTGATAAGATGTATTAGACCTTTGCAAGATTTCAAAGCATCAACACATTAAGGAACTGATCTGACAAGTAGTGTCATAGCACGAGTTCATCCAACAGATATAGTGTTTATCTTAGATTAGAAGGTTTTAGCCTTCACCACTTGAGCAGTGAGCCCTAGGACAATCTGTCCCCACCCCTAACAGGGTTATTTGTAAAAGACACCTAACACGGTCCGACCCTTGACAATGTCACTGTACTAAATACATTGTAAAGGAAACTCCTAATAGGGTTAAGGATCTTCTAACAAGGATCATAAAACACTAGTACAAATTATTAGTGGGTGTCAATTCTCATCGCCCGTTTTTACCTATTTGGGTTTCCCTGTAACCATATTGGTGTTATGTGTTGAGTTCATGTTTCATATTTATGTTGATGTTCATTTCAGTACTTAAGTATTTAAGATAAGTTTAGAAGAGAAAAAGAAAAGATTAAATTTAGTGAACACTGATTCACCCCCCCCCTCTTAGTGTTCCCATTCCTAACAATTTTTTCTTTGTGAGTATGTAAATTTTGCTTGAATGTTGAGTGTTGTATAAAAGATGTATTTTTATCCATTGAATTTAAATTCATTTTATGTTTTCTTTGTGTTGGTGAAGATCTATGTTTCAATTTCAGATGCTATGAAGATATTTGGATTGTCTCATTCAAAGGAAAATTGTGAAAAAAAATATTATTCCATTAATGATATTAAAATTTACATAATATTGATAATAATAACTTATTATTTTAATACATATTAAAACTTCATAGCTTAAATATAAAGTTATCTAATACTGTAAATATTTTATTTATGAAGTGAACATTTTTATTTATTATATTAAATACATATTCTTTTAATCTAAATTTCTATAAAGAAATTCTATATTTTTTGTAAACATTTTATATAAAAATTAATTGTTTAAAGGAACGAAAGTTTTCCATTTTTCAAAGTAAGTAATTATGGAAAAGTTTATTTTTTGGAAAAAGGTGTTTTAAAAAAATGTAGAAATCCACGTATGAGTTTAGAAAGAAGAGTTTCCTTTTTTAAATTTTTTTTTTAATTCTATGTTGGAACTTGAAAACTAAATGGGAGAAAAATGCATGCATGTTAGAGCTTCTTCTATTTTATTGGATTGGTTTGAACTTTTTAAATTGGTGGAATTGAACTCAAATTGGAAAATGAGAATTGGTTTCCCTTCTCAAAATTGAATTCTCAAATGCAATTCCATGCCTCAATTCTAAGTCCAGGTTCTGAGGTGGATTGGTAGAATGCTGATTTTGGACCAAAATTAGAATTGGCCTATACCAATTCACTAATTCCTATATTCCAATTTGAGGTCAATTCCAGCAACCAAACGAGCCCTAGACTTCACAAACTTTGTTTCCCTTTCTTTTTAGTTGGGAGTTCACGTGTTGACTCACATTGCTTTATGGTTATTGGTAGTAATGTAGTGTAGTTCTCTTTAGTTTAAATTTTTATTATAAATATTGTTATGGTGATTGGGCATTTAGTTGGAGTTAGGATAGAAAGTGTCCCCCAGTCAAGTGGGCCACCTAGAATTCATGGGGCCCATGTTTATTTAGTTTTGATTGTTGTTTTAATCTTTATTTTTGTTTTATTCTTTTGTTTTGTTACTAAAGGGATTATGTGATTAGTTTTAAAAGAAACTTTTTTAAAATTTAAACCTTAATTTAATTTAATTTATTATTTAATTATTATTATTATTAATTAAATATAATATTAATTAATGAATATTAATAATCAATACTAATATTTGTTAATAAACATTATTTGTTGTTTAAATATTTATTTTTATACTTGTATATGTAGATGTTTTATTAATTATATGTCTGTGTGTGAATTTTGGTTAAGTTGGTGTTGTTATTAATTGAGTTTTTTTTTTTTTAATTTAAACTAAGTATGAATTTTTTATTAAACTAGTTGTTTGGGAATCTTTAATTTATGATCTATTAGGTGATTGTCTTGGTAATCTTGTTGTATGTTGGGAAATTTAAGTTGGCTTTTAGGAAATGTGAACTAGAGGCTCAGGATGCATTTTTTGTTGATGTTAAATGTGCATCATTTTTATATGAATTGTGGTGGTTTTGATAATCTAGATTATTATTATCTAAGATTTTTCTCTTGAGGCTCATGGTTATGAGAACACTTTTGAGAGTGTTCTTTATGATGTTATGGATATTTGAGACCCAGTGTGTTCCTGTTGTATTAAGGAACTGATTTGAGAATCTTTATTATCATCTTTGATGTTCTTGATTTTATTGAGCCTAGGGAAGGTTAAATAGGTTTATTTTAGGGGAGTGGCTTACATTAGGGGTTTGGGACCCAAAGTGGTTAGAACTAGGGTAACCTATCTTAAGTTTTGTTAATAAGTGATAACATAGTAATTAAAATTTTGAGAGTTTGTTAAAAAGATAATTAGAGATAATGTCTCGCCCATCCATTGAGCACTTGTATAGGGTAAGGGTGGGAATGGGATGATATGGGTTATAGATTAGGTATGATTATAATTCTTCATTTTCATAAGAGGGTATTCTAGTTCTGTGTGGGTCATATTCAAGGTCCAGGGCATAGAGTGACTTATCAAGGGTAACTCAATGCTTGAGGTTTCGGGGTCCAGTGTGACCACTCAAGGGTAACTAAAGCAGGTGGACATGTGATGACTCTTTCATAGTGTGTAGCCTAAGTCTCCTCCATATTTTTCTATATTTGCCTCTAGTGGCACGTCTTTTTTATTTTAGTATTATTTGGTCATTGGTATTTGTTTGATGTTCTGTTATTTGGTGTTTTGGTACATGTTGGTATTTTGAAGTTTATTATATTTTCTTTATCTTTACTTGGTGGTATCTTTTGAGTTAGAAAGACTTCAAGACCCTTTGCTTAGTTATTTTTTATTGAGTTTGTTATCCAAGTAGGGTTTTTTTTTTATCTCCTTAGCACAATGGAAGTGGACCTTTTGGTTCCACGAGGTCAGATGGTAATGTTTTCATTTAAAATTTAAGATTTAGACATTCCTATAGTGTTGTTGGAGGATGCTTGTTGTTGTTACCTTCTTTTTGTTCTTCATTGGAGGCTTGTTCATACCTATCTTTCAATGTTGTAATTATATTTTGTATCAGTGCTTCAGAGTTGATAATATTGTAATATACTTTTTCTTCGATTATTGTGACATACCCTACAAAATGTGAAAAGGATGTTGTTTCATTATGTATACCTTATGGTACTATATGTACTTGTTAATTCTTTTGTAATATGATATAATTGGAGTTATTCTTAATCTAATATATTTAATTAGTAATACACGATTCTACATCATGGGACCCTTAAGAATTGTTAATTGTATTTGAGTTGTACTTCTGTATTTACTCATTGTTGCCTGACTTTTAGTCACCCATTTTTTTGACAATGTCAGAGTCAAGTAAGGTCTATTTTTTTAGTGTCTAGGTCTAGCTTCTCTCTAGGATAGGAGGTCTTTGTCGGGTATCCCTGCAATTGCTCCTTGCTTCAAGTCGGGTGGGTCATGTTAAAATCTCTTCATTCTAGGTAGGTTGTAGATCCTAACCTAGCAAAGACTTGGTGCTCCTGTTGATGATCTTTTTCAGCAGATGGAATGATGTTTGGGAGTCATAAGTTTCAGATATTCAAAAGAACCAGAGAAGATTCTTCATATGGATGATACATTGACAGGGCCAACATTGAAATGTTCAGATTTTACTCCATAGGACAATGTTAAGAGGATCTCAAGATATTGTCCTAAAAGATTGAAGAATGGGAAATTAAAGTTATGGATGTCAATCAGTTGCATCTCACATAATAGTATTATCCACAGGCCCAAGATATAAAGGGTGTTTACTTGGGAAGAACACATTGTTGATCCTAACATCAAACATGTGTCAACATGATATCTATTGCTTTGATTCAACTCTCAGAAGCATAACTTGGACAGTCATGAAGTGGATTATATTTAAGATCATTTGAAGTCTTTGAGCAAGGTTCAATCTGGTTATAATGAAAAGGGAACTCAATCCTCTCTTTTGATCAATCTCTGATGTGGTTGGGTGGATCCATTGATTATAACCATTGAAATTCATTATTTATAGTTTGATTGACCAGTTCGGTCAATTGGATGAATCCACTGATTTCAGCAATCGAAGAAAATGGCAATGAGTCTATGTTGAATTATAATGGAATCGAGGGACAGTGTGTGTAGTCATGAACGACTTGGTGACAAATTATAATTGCCTAAAGATGTGATTGATTTCCATCGTGCAGTGATAAACATATGGATGATTATTGCAATCGGATGTGGTGTTGTAAAGCGAAATGCACATCTATCCAATGCATTTTCGACAGTTGATAAAGTTGGTGCTTTCCATGTTATGAATGACAGAGCGGTCGCATGATCACAAGAGATTAAAAAACACCATGAGATCATGCGACAATGGAAGCCCATGCAGATAAGGAAAGCCAACGAAAATAGAGGAAAGGTTAAATAAAAAAATATGCTAGATCCACATGAGCCAATCATAGGGTGGTCGCATGATCGCATGAATTAAAATAATACCATGCGATCATGCGACAATGTAAGTCATCAAAGATGCTTGGCGGGATGAAGAAACTTGTACCATTGGGTTCGCAAGCTTTTATTATGCAGCACAGATCAACGATCATCGTTTCCCCATGATGACATCACTCTTTCTTAGCGGGAAAGTGGGATTAGGACATGCATACTACTTAGCGAATGCGAGCCCGGTTCCTTTTTCTATCTTCAGTCAGAATCTATGGCTGTCGTTATTTCACATAAAAAAGTTACATGATGTTTATTCCATGCGAAATAATGACAAGGTGCCACCTGTCCTAGCGGGCCCATTTTTGGTATCACTTTATAACTGAGGTGACGCACATGACTGGTCAAATAAATTGATGTGGCTATCACGTGATCGCATAAACCAAATATGAGTTATGCAATCATGCAACAACGTAAGTCACCGAAGATGCTTAGCGAGATCTTGCCATGTGTACATGTGGACCCCTTCATCAAAGCGCATTCTTATGCTTCAAATCGACGGCTCCCACCATCCTGCTATGGTATTGGAGATCCTCCAAGGCAGAGTGGTCGCATGATCACAAGAGTTTAAAACATGCTATGCGATCATGCGAGATGAAGACATGTGGAGTGGTGGGCCTGAGATAGAGTATTGTCATCGAGCTTGGGTTAAAAGAGAGCATCATTTATTATTAAAGTATTCAATATCAATATGAGCATCAAGATTCCAAATTGATGGTTGTTGCTTTGTTGATATGGTACAGGAGATTCTTTGCAAGTTAGCAGGATCACTCCATATGCACCAATCATAGAGCGGTCAGATGATCGCATGGAATAAAATAATGCCATGCAATCATGCGACAATGGAGTATGGGAAGGTGAATGTTCTCTACTGGGACCCACATAGGCCAACAACACAAGTGCGATGATGAGATGGTGACATGTGTCAGTGCACAGTAAAAAAGATTAAAGGATTATTATCTTAGGAACATTCAGCGGGTGCTTAAACATTAGAGTTAAAAGTTGAGGGAAGGAAAATAATAAAATAAATGAACTTTCAACCTTTTTCCAAAGTCAACTATTGTATTAGAATAGAAAATGTCTATTATAGAACATGTTGAAGAAAATATTGAAGTCTCGAGACTTAGTTGATTAATGCATCTGAAATAGAGAGGAGAATTGCATGTTAAAAAGGCTTATGTTGTTGAATAACCGGTAAGGTCTAGACTAGAGGCTTTGTCAGAAGCTCCTATTGTAGTAAAGGAAAACATAATAATGTGGCACATGTCAGACATAGTAACCTTATTAGATGTTTTCATGATGATAAGGTGATGCTCCTTCCAGATTTAGATTTGTATTCAGAATTGCATCAAGGATGATTCCTTATGATATGAAAACAAGGAGAAGTCTAATACAGAGGGATGACTAGATGTTTATGGATGTATGCAGATGATTATGTAGCATTTTCAAGTTCATGTCAATAGATGGAGTCTATTCACTTCACATTCTCAGGGCAGATCAAAGGAAGTGACAGTGTCTTTTGGGCTTCTTTTTTTGTGATTTCAAAAGTATTATTCTTTCACCTTTTCAGATTTTGGAAGCTGAAATGCTTCAGATTCTTATGAAGATCATACATTGTAATCTCTATATAAACTGGGGATAAAGGGAATGAAAGGGTCAGAAAACTTGGCATTGGAGTAGAGTAATTCTACTTGCTAAGCTTTATTTCATGTTTGTTGTGCCAGTAGTTGTTTATTTTCATTTGAATAGATAGAACAGTTATATGTGAAGTTGTACTTGCTTCTTGGATTCCATTTCATGTTGGTAATTGCAGTGAAAGTAATTCTATTTACCTTTAATGTATGATTCTTCTCCTATTCATTCAATTATTTAGATGCATCTGAATAGAAAGTATAGTTATATATGGAACTGTGATTCCTGCTTGGATTCCATTTCATGTTAGTAATTACAGCATAAGTAATTCCATTTACTATCCATGCATAATTCTACTTCTATTCTCCTTAGTAGGATATGCATTCTTAGAGTAGATAGATTTAGGTTAGAAGATAGACTTCATGATAATCTGTGATCAACATTCCATTGGGGATTATAGGTTATCCACTCTTATCCCTGCCTAAATTGTTTGTGCCTACAAACAATTTGGTTAAAACTCATATAAATAATTTGATGATAGATAAAAACATATTCATTGAATATCAAAACTAATTAGGGAGTTGTACCTTTCAATTTAGAGGGTGGTGATAGATGACTTACACTGACCCATTTGTTGGTGAACATCCTCTTGTTCTCTCACCTTGGGTGTTAAGAAGAGTCAAAGATTATAAATCTAAAGGGAGGACAAACTGTTAACCAACACTTATATTTTATGATTATATTTCTTCTGCATTGTTATCATCATTGTTTGTAAACATTTTAGAAAAAAATTATTTTGTAAAATTAGTGACATGTTTAGGTAAAATTATCCTGGGTTCCCTTGCAGGGAATTACATCATAGATTAAAATAATGCATCCCTTAAGGAGATGGTTAATTGTAGGATTTAAACCAAATATTTGGAACCTCAGTACTAGGAAGTGGTCTTTAATTATATTACATACAAAACCAAGAACCTCAAATATTGTGAAGGGGGTAACTCATTTTCAAACTTGGACTAGTAAAATTTATGCAATCAAAAACTTATCAGTGTTTAGTTCTCTTGCATTGACTCACATTGTAGTTGATAAATGCAAGACTATCAATCCAAAAAGTGAACCTTCCATATTTATTAGGTATCCAAATAATTTCAAATGCTATATATAATTCTCAATCAAAAAACTCATGAATTGTTTATTAAGATAGGGTTCAATTCTATGAGATTCCTTCCCATTCTTCTCATACTACTTCTCCATCCATCATTACATTGGGGCAACATTTAATTCTATTGGTTTGAATACTTCCTTTGAAACATTTAAGTAGACAAATACTCTACTACTCTACTAACCATAATCCTAGCAAATATATATTCTACATGTAAAATAAGCTAGAGATATTGAGGGGTTTAATTTTTTCAACTCTAATTTTTATTAAAGCTAAATAATGAAAAAATTAAACGCCTCGATATATCTTGGCGTATTTTACATATAGAGTATATATTTTCTAGTTATGCTGAGAGGTGTAACCTTACAATGGTATCGGGCCCACACTTATAGGGGGTTAGTGAATGTAACAGTGTATAAAAAAAGAATCCTTTTGCAGTCCATTCCGGTGAGTTATTCGAAGAGAATCTGACCATTTTAATACAAAACATTCTGGCGAGTAATTTGAAGAGACTTGCAGCTAGTTATTCCAAGAGACTTCCAGCCATTTTAAAAGGAAGCAACAACCATGCAAATATTGTGATGGGTAGAAAAAAGAAAGTTAATGTAACGGTTTAATCCTATTGGACATGATGATTGTTTTGAATTTAATGGTTTAATCCCATTGGATGTGACAATTGTTTTGAATGTAACGGTAAACAACATTTCTAGAACAAATTTACTTCAAGTTAATAGAGTCATTGTCCTCGCATTCAAATTCGTGCATGAACACCTTCTCAAATTCCAACTTAACGTGCATATTCATTAAATTCCAGTATTGTAGATTGAGAAAAATATTGATTGTATGCGTTACTATTTTCTAATTTGACATAGTTTGTTACATAGGCCAACATTTTTTAAACCAAAATTGGGGAAGGTGAAAAATGAAGCATTCGCATACCCTGTTTGGTCTTCTTAAAATACATTAATAGATGCATTAACAATATGAAGAAGAAGCATTCCCCATTCATTTCTTAAGAACCAAATAAGGTTTCTATTTGACTAACATTCTCAGAGTCTCTTCAGTGTAAGTTTCTTTAGCTATCCTTCATTTGGATATTCTTTTTGTTTTCAAATTCAATTATATAAATTGAATTTATAACTAGCTACAATATTTGTATGCAACATCTACAATATTTGGACACACATTTCCATTATTCTAGACGAGCTTTTAGACTTGCAAAATACAAGTATGCCTCTTATGTACTCTTCTTCAATTCTGCTAAATGGTAGTAGGAACGAGGATATATATTTTAATATACTTCAATAGGTAGAGGGGACCAATTTATCTCTAAAATTTTTGGTTATGATCTTCAACTCCTTGTAACTAAAATTTATAAATTTATTCATGCATAAATTGATCAAGAAATTTAGAAATTTAAAGGAATGCATACATAAATTGATCAAGAAATTTAGAAAATTGAGAAATTCACGAGAGTGACTCTCATTCAATTGCTTTCTAGAATTTACCAAGTTCTTGAAAATTTTAAGGTCGAGGTGTTGCATTTCTATGTCCCGAATCCTTATGTTTGCCCTGCCTTGTAATAATTAGCAATGTCAAGTGGCTCCAATAGAAGCATGTACTTAGGTCCTTTTATTAATTCTTAAATGAATCGAAGGTCATCAGGCACCTAGTGGGTATCCACAATTTCTCTTAGATGGTGTGAACTTACCATCTAGTGTTGACTGAATACCTGCAGCAATTTCATCCTTTGTCTGCACACTCTTAGGTTTTATGTCCCTCTTCTTAGGCATGACTGAAGTCTGAATCTTTTGGCTAAGAGTATGATCAATTGATAGAACTAAATTATGATCAAAACTACCTAATGGGCTCTTAATCTCTGAACTAAACACATTTTGATCAATATGTTGAGAATTATCATCCTTATCATTGAAATCTTCTCTTTCTAAGTTAGGAATTTTAGGAGATAGTTGATTCTTATCAAACATCTCAAATTGCAAGTGATCCACCCTAAGTGGGTCATCTGAAAAATGCTCCAGTTTCCTGGGGGGACTGGACCATGTGAGATTCATAAGTATTGTACTCCTGAAACATCAGTAGGTTTACTTGGGAAGGTTTTGTGTCTTCAAAGATTAGTGAGGGTAAGAAGTCCTTTTTGGTTGTGACCATCTTGATGTGAAGGACATTATTCAGCTCTATGAGTTGCTTGTGTTCTTCATGAAAAATTACACCCTCCTCTTCTACAATTTCATAGATCATTTTAATAGCTAAGTTTGTTAACATCTGATCTGAAAGTCTCCTAGCTTTTAGTTTAACTACTGCACTTTTATTGAAGACACCTTGAATATTTGGCATCTTAATGGGTGAGTCTTGGAACATGAGGTGCTGGACTATGTTGTTTAAATCTTGATTCAAAGATTCTATTGGCTCCTAACCTATTGTTATTACAAAACTGAAATTGTTATTAAGCATCATCATATATCTAAGTGCAAAAAAGAAGAACATAGATGCCTTATAATAGTGGGAGAGGCTCATAGAATCTTGCAAATATGTGAATGAGAATAAATCTAAGTTCTCTTCGAGGATGTCCTAATCAATCATCTAAAGAGGTCCCTGATATGAACATTGTGAAGGATCTGTACAATGATCCTCACAAACTACCACCTCTAATTGTGCCAACTTTTTACACTGAGAATCAAAGTGGCCTAATTTATGTTGGTATTTGTGGATAGTCTCCGCATTCTATTGGAAAATACGTTGCACCCAAGTTCCCCATTTTGAATTTATTGAAATATGATTTGGCAATCCCTTTAATGGATCAAGAAGTATACAGACCCTGACATCTCAATGGGGAAACTCAAAGGGGATGAGATCGTGTTTAATAAAACTACCAATTCTATTGGTGATAGTTTCTACTATATCTGTATCTTTATATTCCAAAGGCAGTTGTGGAAAAGAGATCCAAATAGGGAAAAAAATGGGGGACTTTTTATCTGTTTTAAAATTTGGAGTCCATACTGAAGTAAAGAGACCCCAACCTTTACAAAACTAGCTTTTATGTTTGTGAATAAATTTTCTATTATCAACTGAATCAAACTTTGCAAAAAAAAAACCCGAATTGGGATCCATGCGGAAAATATCTTTCAACCCCATCCAATGCTAAAAGGCCCAGAACTTAATATCAGAAAAATACAGTGCATGGTTTGGGAACTTACCAATAAGAACTTTGCTCCGAAGAAGATCAACTTGATCCTTTAATAGATGTTTTGGAAGAGTGATATTGACCATGTTGAGAGGACGACTAACATGTGAAGTAGCCAAAGTTTGAATGCCCTAGTCTGGGGGAATCTGAAGTTTCTTAGCTTGCCAGACCTGAATGGTCTTTTTTAGATTAAATGGTGCTCTACTGAGCTTGTGTTGTGGAAGCTCTATTCTTTCCCCACTTAAAATATTCTTGGCCTTATTGGGATCGTGCAACTCTAGTATGGGGGCTAAGAATGTTGAATACTGACAGGATATCTTGTTGGAAATATTCAAGAATTAACCGAGTTACTGAGAGGGGAGGGGTGAATCAGTAACTCCAAATTTTCTTTCAATTACATATAATTCACTTTTAACCTTTCGCATATAGAAAACATGAAACTTAAAAGCATTCACAACAATGACACATAGATTTGGTTACCTAGAAACCTTCCAAAAAGAAAGTAAAACTGGGGTGGGGATGAAACCCACAAAGCTTTAATACTACATAATAAAGTTGGCCGGTTAAGGCTTACAATTGATCACTTCTAATGATCTGCCCTGCTAGGAGCAATAAGGATTGCTAAATCCACCCTGTTAAAGGATTTACAAACATACAATGAAGTATGCACTCGGTAAAGAGATTTCAGAAAAGACAGTTAAGTCTACCCGGTTAAAGGATTTTAGTACTGATTCACCTGTTAGGATGAAACAGTAGATCTCTTGCTTTACAACTAGATTGCTGATTGAGATTCGCTGATGTACTGATCACCTTCTGTGATGAATTTGTCTTTGTTGTTCCTTACACTGCTGAAGCCCTTTGTAATTCACTTATTTCTGCCTTTTTTTCTTTTTCGCATTCATACTCATTACATACATCTTGACATTTTTAAAACATTTTTTATATACAAGTCTAAACAATTAATTACAATTACAATTAGAAAGTCAGCTTGACAAATAAACATAAGTGCTACTAAGTCAGCCCAAGTATGGTTACACGATTCCTGCAAACTAACTCGGTGACTTTCTGATACTTGGCGTCCACTGCATTACTCGGCATCGTCATGCACTCGATAGAAGTGAAGGCACGGTTCATACTAACAACTCGGTAGGTTTTGAACTAAGTAAATACTGGTGACTCGGTAGACATAATGTTAGTCGATTTACACTGTCCTGCTCAGTTTGCACTATCTTGCTCGGTTTTCACTATCTTTCTCAGTTTGCACTATCTTGCTCGGTTTGCACTGTCCTCCTCGGTTTGCACTATTCTACTCGGTTTGCACTGTTTTGCTTGGTTTGCACTATTCTGCTCGATTTGCACTGTCTTGCTCAGTTTGCACTATTCTGCTCGGTTTGCACTGTTCTGCTCAGTTTGCACTGTTCTACTCAGTTTGCACTGTCTTGCTCGGTTTGCACTGAGAATGCAAATAAGTGTTGTCACTAGTGGAAATTCTGCTTAATGCCAACAATCTCCCCCTTTGGCATTAGTGACAAAAACACTTATTGGCCAAAACTTATATACATGAATCATGCTGAGTTTTATTTTGATTTTTCAAAATTTGTCTTTGTTATAGGGATTTATACATTATCTCCCCCTTTCAATGTGCTAACTTTTTCTTCTATACAAATCTCCTTCTATACATATCTCCTTCTATACATATCTCCCCCTATACATATCTCCCCCTTTTTGACGATAATGCCAAAGGTGTATATATAAGTGATTTACAGAGAGAATCCAAAATTTGATAGAAAATCAGAATGTACCTTCATTATTAGTGCCAGGGTTCTGTCCCAATTTTCTTGCAGAATCTTGCATGTTTGGATTGCAATTTGGGCTTCTACAGAGAGTTCAATCATGTGATCTGCTATAGAGAACTGATTGTCATGAATCAATGTTTTGGAATGTTCAATGTGCTTGTACATTGTATTCATGATGGGAAGGATCATGTTCTGGATGTCTAGTAGTGTGGACCGGATCCTTGTGTCTTCTTTCAGTACATCTGACTGCATATTTAATAGGTATGAGATTTTCATGTGATGAGCAGAGCTTGAACTTGGTTCAAGTTGCAGCTTCTGTATGCTAATCT
Source organism: Chamaecyparis obtusa (assembly GCA_027943335.1). Lineage (NCBI taxonomy): Eukaryota > Viridiplantae > Streptophyta > Pinopsida > Cupressales > Cupressaceae > Chamaecyparis > Chamaecyparis obtusa. The sequence continues at coordinate 128,706 of BSBK01010958.1, read as the reverse complement.
TCATATCCTCATCCATTTTATTTATTTTATCCTTGACATCCTTTGTGAACTTGACAATATTGCACAATCTGGCCAAAAGAGAGGTAGCATTCGAATAGGTAGATTCAATGTTTGACAAAACTGAAGACAATTCTACTTGATTAATAGCTATGTGCTGAGCAATGTGCTCAAGCACTTTATTGTTGAATCTCTTCTCGGCTCTTTCAACTAACTTTTCTGTCCCAGATGAATCCTCATTGTATTTATTTACTACTTCTGCTAATTGTAGCAAAACATGTTGGGAGCAGTCTACTTTAATACCTAATGCATTAGACAAAATGTCCTTAGCGTCCTTAATGATTTGATATTCCTTGTCTCTCTCCTCTTTAAGCTTCTTTTGCTTTGCTTTCCTTTGAAGGATTTCACCTATATTTTGCATTTGGTCTGCTGATAGATTTGCAAAATCTAATGTTGGAATCTCTATTTCTTCATCTAGGTCTATATCCTCTACTATATTCTTACCCAAAAATCTTATGCTCGGTTGAGCCTTAGGCTTATCTGTACTTAATGCCTTAGTAGTAGTGACAGTAGACATAGTAGGGCTGGCTATAGAGACTGGTATACTTTCTACTGGAGAACTTAAAATATTTACACTTGTAGAATCAAAAACTGGAAAACTTACTACTGGAAAACTTGATGAAGTTGGAGACTGCAACTCAGTAGAAGAAATGGTAGTTGCTTCTGTTGGTGCTATAGGTGATTGGACAAAAGTTGAAGTTGTCACAACCATGCTTGAAGGTGTCTTCGAGCTAGATGTAGAAACTTTTACTGGAGAGGTAGGAAGTGATGCAATGACTTCTACTGCTATCCTCATAGTATCATCTACCTCAGTGGCTTCTTTTTGTTCATCACTATCATCTTCAATGTCCTTTATTATAACTATTTCAATACTCGGTTTGTGAAGATGGTATATGTTTTTCCATGTGGCATTTGCAGCCTTCACAACCGATTCAATATTGTTGATCAGAATCAAACAAGTATTGAACTTTAATGTCATCTTACTTTCATTTTCCTTCAATGCCTTCTTTATTTCATCATTTTTCAAGCTCGGCATTAACTGTCTCAGGGTTTGATCAAATATGTCTTTTACAGTTTGCTTGGCATTGCTCCATCTCATTTTTATTGGATCTAATAAGACTGCTGGAACCTGTGGGGTTATTTCTTCAGGAGAGTATTTCCACTGTCCCATCTTTTCAATAACAACATCTTCTATTTCCTTCTGTTCTATTTCCATTCTTGTTTCATATTTAAAAGATTTTATGTTACTTACTCCAGATCCTGATCCTTCTCTAAAAAGTTTGATCCTCTCTTGAAAGTTTAGAGGAGGCCTTTTGAATACTATGTCTTTGTCTACCTTGTCTGCCTTGTCTGCCTTACCTCTTGCACTTCTCCTTGTAAATACAGCAGTGGGAGGCTTAGGTGCCTTAGTGATGAATACCTTTCCTTTCTTCTTTGTAGGTTCTGGTTCCTCTGTTTTCTCATCTTTTCCTCTTCTTCTTCATCTTTTTTTCCTTTGTCCTTGGTTAGCATTTGCATTTTGGCTATCCTCTTCTTTCCTTTGTTTACCGCCTGTGGAAGCTTTATGCTTAATTCAATTCTCATCTTAGCTTCATCATATGTTCCAAAATATGGAGCTTTGGGATTGACAGGTTGATTAAGAAGAGCTTCAATGATATTCTTGGTTTCATCAATATTTACCTCATAAGGAAGAGGTTTTACATATACAGTCCTCGGTTTAGCTGCTTGAATATATAAATTGTCACAGTCCACCATGAAACAAATGTCATCCTTATAATCTTCCACCAACTTCTGTGGAATCCAGAATCTGTCATTCATTTTCTCTTTGAAAGACTCAAAATAATTATCCATGATGCTTTCAAAATTTTCACCCATTTCTGAAATGTATTCATTTATCTCATAAAGAACTGGCACATCTTTTCTCCATACAACTTTTCCTTTGGAAGGGAAGAATTTCTGAGCATAGAAGAATAAACAGACCAGTAGAGATCCAAACTTACATGGATTGTTTTTGGAAGTTTGAATGCTTTCCATGTTTTTGTTAAACTATTTTAACAATAAGTCTGCTAGGTCAAATGATAAGTTATTCTTGACCACTTTGTATGCTAGGTCAATAGCTTCATAGGAGACACTATTTTGTTGACTTGAACTGTAAATCTTATGGGAAATTATGTGTGTACCAAACTTTAGTTCAGCATCGGTAATGCTACTAACTTTCATGCCTCTACCGTCCCACTCGGCTAGGGTTTTCTTCTCCAGTTCCGACCAACCTAGGGTTTTGGTAGTTTTTGCTTTGTTCAACATGGGAAGACCGGTGATTTGATGAATCATCTTCTTGGTGATCTCTATGGGTTGCTCAAGCCAAATCTTGCCATCATGTACACGGCTGAGAATGTATCTAACCCATTTCTCCTGAAAGTTTCGAGGTAGATGTGCAATGTGAACTAATCCTTTATCTTCTAGATGTTTGTGCTCGGGTTTAAGAATACCATCCACACAAAGTTCCTCACGTACAATATTTAGCTCTAGATTTGCCATTTCTTGAATTGAACAGTTGAAATGATTGCGGATATCATTAATAAGTAGTACCTTAGGAGGAATCTGAGATTGAGCTCTGTTCGGGTCTAGGGCTGCTGCAATTGCAGGCACGATCTTGAAATTTGGTGCTCTCCATTCCCCTTGGACTAACATTTCTGATCCTTTCTTCACTGAGGTGTTGGATGATGCCATGGTAGCTCACAGAAAATTCCTTTCGCAAAAGTGTTTGAATCGCTGGGTTGCTCTTGAAATTTTCTGCTCTCAAAGTGCTAAAAGTTCACGGTGAAGAATGAGTTCGATTACTTGCCTTTTGTTTACAACTCTGTCATTAATCCTCAGTACAAATTAGGGTATGAGTTCCGACAGACTGTCACCCACTAAGAATTAATTGCTTGGTAAAGACTTCGTAACTCGGTGAACTTGAGAATTCATATTGCTCTGACCTCGCTTGGTAAAGACTGGTACCGACCTTGCTCGGTAAAGATTGATACTGACCTTCCTGTGATCTTACTACATCTTGTATGCTGATTTAGATCTTTCTTTTAATTCAGTTCTGGAACTGCTTGAGATTGGTCTATGAGAATACAGTTCCAGTGCTTTCTTGGAAATTTAGTTTGAGTCAGTAGAGCCACCCATTCCATTACTTGGACTGGTTTGCTCGGTAGATTTAGCAATCCATTGTTGTCTCACCTGTTTCCTGACCTTAGTTGCTTCATTCTTCTTTCCATCTTCAACTTCACTAGCATTCATGCAGTTTCTGGCTATGTGACCGAGTTTAGTGCATTTGAAGCATCTTACAGTAGTATCTCTTTTCCTTAGATGATGTTTTATGCAATTCATGCCAATGTGTCCATATTCTCCACAGTAATGACATCTACACCAGGTGTTGTAGTCCCATCCAAACATTGCTTTCATAATTTGTTCTGCTGGATTGAATATTTTGGATCTGCACTCGGATGCCTTGTGACCTTGTTTGTTGCATTTGTGACAATTACCTCTGAATCTTGGTTTTTCCCTGCATTCATTTGCTTTGTGACCATGTTGATTGTAGTTTTAGCATTTTCCATTGAATTCTACTTTTTCATTGCTCCAACATTTATTTGAAGTATGTCCTATTTTACCACAGTGATTACAAATAGGTTTCTGATTTCTTTGAGTACCTTGCTTAGAAGATTCACCTTCTCCTTTATATCCAAGTCCTGCTTTTCCTTTTTGCCTATGAAGATTTCGCTCATACAACTGATTTAGGTCTTCTTGGCTTTTCAACATTCCTTCATTGATTTGTTTTTCAGCGTTTAGGTCATCCACCAATCTTAGATTGATTTCCTTTTCAGATCTTAGTTCTTCTCTTGTGCTTTCTATTTCTGATCTTAGATTCATAATTTCCTCATTTGTATGGGAGATCTGATCAATTCGGTTTTCTAGCTGAAGGGTTTTATTTTGGACTTCATTGTTCCTTTCATCCAATTCATCTTTCAACTTGTTTCTTTGTTCTAAGATCTCACAAAATCTTGTAGAGTGTAGCTCTTGTTCTCTTTTTAATTTTCTCACTTCTTCCTGCAGAGACCCATTCTTTTCTAGGAGTTCTTTGAAAGCATTGTTTGCTTCATCTGAGCTATTTGAGGGAAAAAGATCTTCAATCTTTTCTTCAATGTAATTCTGATCATTCATCTGATTTGCAAGTTCCTTCCTTCTTCTTAGGGATTGGGAAAGATGTTCTTTTGCTTCTTTAAGTTTAGCTATGGCCATTTCCAGATCTAGCTTTTCATTTTCAATCACCTTGTTCAGTTTGAATACCTCCATTGTCCTGGATCTTTGCTCAAGCTAGTTAAGCTTTATCTTGAGAACCAATGCTGCTCTGATACCAATTGTTGGAAATATTCAAGAATTAACAGAGTTACTGAGAGGGGAGGGGTGAATCAGTAACTCCAAATTTTCTTTCAATTACATATAATTCACTTTTAACCTTTCGCATATAGAAAACATGAAACTTAAAAGCATTCACAACAATGACACATAGATTTGGTTACCCAGAAACCTTCCAAAAAGAAAGTAAAATTGGGGTGGGGATGAAACCCACAAAGCTTTAATACTACATAATAAAGTTGGCCGGTTAAGGCTTACAATTGATCACTTCTAATGATCTACCCTGCTAGGAGCAATAAGGATTGCTAAATCCACCCTGTTAAAGGATTTACAAACATACAATGAAGTATGCACTCGGTAAAGAGATTTCACAAAAGACTGTTAAGTCTACCTGGTTAAAGGATTTTAGTACTGATTCACCTGTTAGGATGAAACAGTAGATCTCTTGTTTTGCAACTGGATTGCTGATTGAGATTCGCTAATGTACTGATCACCTTCTATGATGAATTTGTCTTTGTTGTTCCTTACACTACTGAAGCCCTTTGTAATTCACTTATTTCTGCCTTTCTTTCTTTTTCACATTCATACTCATTACATACATCTTGACATTTTTACAACATTGTTTATATACAAGTCTAAACAATTAATTACAATTACAATTACAAAGTCGGCTTGACAAATAAACATAAGTGCTACTAAGTCAGCCCAAGTATGGTTACACGGTTCTTGCAAACTAACTCGGTGACTTTCTGATACTCGGCGTCCACTGCATTACTCGGCATCATCATGCACTCGGTAGAAGTGAAGCCACGGTTCATACTAACCACTCGGTAGGTTTTGAACTCAGTAAATACTGGTGACTCAGTAGACATAATGTTACTCAGTTTACACTATCCTGCTCGGTTTGCACTATCTTGCTCAGTTTGCACTGTCTTGCTCGGTTTGCACTGTCTTGCTCAGTTGGCACTGTCCTGCTCGGTTTGCAGTGTTCTGCTTAGTTTGCACTGTTCTGCTTGGTTTGCACTATTCTGCTTAGTTTGCACTATTCTGCTCAGTTTGTACTATTCTGCTTGGTTTGCACTGTCTTTCTTGGTTTGCACTGTTCTGCTCAGTTTGCACTATTTTGCTCGGTTTGCACTGTTCTACTCGGTTTGCACTATTCTGCTCGGTTTGCACTGTTCTGCTTAGTTTGCACTGTCTTGCTCAGTTTGCACTGAGAATGCAAATAAGTGTTGTCACTAGTGGCAATTCTGCTTAATGCCAACATATCTAGGAGGAGTTCCTTCACAAATATCAAATACAGTCTATTTCTGAGATATCCATGAAGAACCATTCCTATTACGCTAGTAATGGGGGACTTTCTTAGACAAAGGGGGCGATTATGATTTGAATTTTTTTTCTGCTCAAACATATTTTTAAATGTGGGGGTTTTGAGTAGGACTAAGATAACGGTTGAGGACCATAGATTTCATGGAAATCTGGCGAGAGGACTCCCCCATCTCAAAAGTAGAGAATCATAGAGTCTAAGACTTAGGAAAAGAGGGAGTTGGTGGGTGATTTAAAGGGGCCCATAACTACATGGGAGGTTGAATAATATCACGCATTCCTGATGAATGTTGCTTAGATTTTAAATGGAACCTAGGGTTCACAAAAAGGGCTCTGTAGGTTGGAATTTTGCTTTCCCCCTAAAAATATTAACTTTATCTTGCTTGTCTACTTCAAACGATGAGTCATATACCGTATTCTAGGAACTTTTCTGCACAAATGGGTGTAGAATTTTCAGCTATGACTGCATAAGAGGAAAGAGCTGAGAGCTACTAGCAAGAGAAAGAAAATAGAGCAAAAATGAACAAGATTCAGTAGAAGAAAAAAAACAATTAAACTTCAATTATTATACATATCAAGGAGCTGAATATATAACAATATAGAATGCCATTCATATGGCATAAGAAGATTGAGATAGTCAAAGAAGGAGGGCTAGACGGTGGACAAATTTAAAACATGTTCAGACCATTACTTAATGCTAGACTGCAGGCATGTGCAACAAGTAATGGACGGTGACTCCATTTAAAATAGGTTTATGAGTGATAGTCAAATCTCCATGTGCTGGGTGACAGTTAGCAATAATGCACTGAAATTTGTTGGAATTAAATTCTTTCAACACCCCCCCTTAATTCTAACTAACCAGAAAAGAGAAATGAGGAAAGAGGGAAAACCCAGTGGGAACAAAACCCTCCCTCAAAATGGATGCCAACATAGAAAAGAGACTACTATATTACAGTGTCCTTTACTCTAAGAAGATCTCGGAGAAGGTAAAACTTCTGCTCAGTAAACATCTTTGTAAAGATGTCGGTAATCTGGAGAGATGTGGGATAATATTGCAAATCAATGACCCTATCATGGATTAGATCTCTGATGTAGTGCATATGGATCTCGATGTGCTTTGTCCTTTGACATTGAACTAGATCTCTACAAAGCTTTAGTGTACTTTGATTATCACACCAAATAATAGTTGGATGATGAATGCTTATACCCAACTCATTGAGGAAATTTTGCAACCAAATAGCCTGAATGGTGACATTGACTACACCTTGATATTCAGCCTCTGTAGATGATAAAGCAATGGATGATTGCTTTTTCCTTAACCAACAAATGGGACCAGATCCAAAATTTAGAACATATCCTGTAGTGGACTTCTAATCAAAGCTATCACTGGCCCAATTAGAATCAGTATAGCTAATGAGGTCTAACGAACATCCAGCTGAATAATGAATCCCATAGCTAATGGTTCCTCGTACATATCGAAGAATACACTTGGTAGCTTTCCAGTGTAGCTCATGAGGTTCCTGCATGTATCTTGAAACAACACCAACTACATATGAGATATCTGGACGAGAGTGAGTAAGGTAAAGAAGACTACCCACAAGCTGACGGTAGAGTGTGCAATCAACCAAAGGTGTATCCTTTCCATCCTCAAGCTTTACCCCTGATAAGAAGGGTGTGGTTGCTGGCTTACAATCACTCATATGGAAATGAGTCAAGAGATCCTTTGCATACTTGGATTGACAAAATCAAACACCAGATTCGTGCTAGTTGATTTCAAGACCAAGGAAAAATTTGAGGAAGCCCAAGTCGGTCATGGAAAATCTATTATGCAAGGCTTCTTTTATTTCAGCAATAGAAGTAACTGAATCACCTGTTATTAGTAGATCATCTACATAGAGTACTATGATCAACAGGGAGGAACATGTTCTCATCATGTAAACAATTGGATCAGATTTGCATCGTATGAAATTTTGAGACAAAAGATAAGAATCCATTTTGGCATACCAAGCTCGAGGTGCCTGTTTGAGGCCATAGATAGACTTTTTCAATTTGCATACTAATGAGGAGTTTTGAACATACCCTTTTGGTTGCTCCATGTAGATTTCCTCCTCAAGATCGCCATGAAGAAATGCATTATTTACATCCATGTGATGAATCTCCCACCTTCTTGCTGCTGCAATCACAAGAGCTAGCCGAATGGAGTCCATTTTTGCCACTGGAGAAAAAGTTTCATCATAGTCAATGCCATGAACTTGTTGAAAACCTTTCGCAACCAACCTTGCTTTGTATCTACTCACTTGACCATCTGCTGATTTCTTGGTTTTATAGATCCACTTACACTTGAAAATCTTGTGATTAGATGGAACCGGAACCAAGTCCCAAGTTTGATTCTCTATCAAAGAATTGTACTCTTCATCCATCACTGCTTCCCAATGAGGATTACCTGTAGCTTCTGCATATGTTTGAGGATATGATGTATGAATCACATAGGCATGCATTGGCATAATGGAATCTATAGCTATAAATGCATGAGGAGCATCATAAATATCACTCAAACTCCTTATTCTTTGATTTCTTACAGGAGAGACCGAATCATCACTGGAAGCCCAATTTAGATTTGGATTTGGATTTGGGTCTTCATATACATGCTCATGTTCATTTAATTCTGATGCAAATGATTTTGAAATTGTATCAGACTGATCATGTGTCTCATCTTTTAGATTTGTAGGAGGATGAAGCATAGATGTAGGGACATGGTGCTCTTGAGACGCTTGCATGGGACTTTCATCAAAGTAGACACTCCTCTCAATAAAGAGTGTTTCTGTAGGAAGATCTAGCAATCTGTAACCCTTCACACCATCTAGATATCCAACAAAGATGCATTCTTTGCTTTGAGGATCCAAAGCCTTCCTCTTTCCTATAGGAATGCGAGCACAAGCATGTGATCCAAAAATTTGAAAATGAATGACATCTGGTTGTGTCCCACTCCAAGCTTCGAAAGGATTTTTTCCTGTAACAGATTTGTGAGGAGATCTATTCTGTATGTATGAAGCACAGTTGATTGCTTCAGCCCATAATTTGGAAGGAAGAGATCTTGCATGCAACATGCAACTGGCCATGTCCTTTAGAGATTGATTCTTCCTCTCAGCAACCCCATTCTGATGTGGAGTGTATGGTATTGTGTTCTGCAACTGTATTCCTGCTTCATCACAGAAATGTTGAACATCATTGTTGACATACTCCCCCCCATTATCTGTGCAGAGGATCTTGATCATTTTACCAAATTGCTTCTCAACACGTGCCTTGAAAATCTTAAGATTCTCAAACACTTCTGACTTGAACTTGAGAAAATATACCCAAGTATATCTTGTGTAATCATCAATGAATGTGAGGACATATCTGGCCTTTCTCATGGAAGGTTCAGGAAAAGGACCCATTAGATCACTGTGAACAAGTTCTAGAGGAGATGAGGCTCTCCATGCAATCCCTCTTGGAAATTTTTCTTGTGGATGCTTTCCAAGGGCACAGCCTTCACAGACTCCATCAGAAAATTCTATGGTAGGCAAACCTTTCACCATTTCCTATTTGCTAAGTTGTTGCATATATCTATAATTCAAATGACCAAATCTTTCATGCCAAATTCTACTTTCATTATTTGCATGTGCTAGTAGCAAAGTAGAATTTGATTTTGAAACAAACTCAGAGAATGTGTACAAATGAGATTGATGATTCACCTTACTAGTAGCAATTTTGGAGTTGTCTTCCATGTCGTAGATGTTCACTGAATCTGGGGTAAACTCAACTCGCCTTTCGGATCTAGTATGTGTCATTTGATACACAGAAAGAAGATTGATAGAAAGCTTTGGAATATGTAAGACATTCTCAAAACTTCCAATTCCAAGCTCTACCCTCCCTATTCTAGTTGCGTCTATAGGAGAACCATCTCCCATAAAAATAGGGGAGCCAAAATATGGTTTTAAAGAAGAAAGGGCATCATTTGTGGCTGCCATGTGGTGTGAAGCTCCAGAGTCAATAATCCATGCATCTGAAGAAGAATTGATGGCAATCAATGCATGAGCACTGTCTCTTGTTTCTGGTGCTTTCTCTTCTTGCTTCTTCTTGGCACTTTCTGGGATAAGGCCACCAAGATTATGTTGTTGAAGTGTTTGGACCATGAGATCAATCATTTTCTTCATGCATGATGATTTTGTATGGAACCCATGATTGCAATAGCTGCACTTTGATTTTCCCTTTTTGTCCTTCTTATCGTTTGAGCCTAAAGATCCATCTGGAGGTTTGGAGTTTCCTTCCTTCTTTGGATCTAACTCCTTTCCTTTGCCTTTGAATTTCTGATTGGATTTGAAATTGCCCTTCCCATTTGAAGGCATAACAAGAGCATGAGATTTGAAATTCTTCAATGTTCCCATCTTAATAAGCTTATCTTGCTCATGTATGAGAGACTCAATGAAGTAATCCAATGTGGGCATCTTCCATGTTGATCCTATTGTGAGCCTGACTGTGTGGAAAGTAGAGACAAATACTGCATATTCTGGACCCAACTTTGATAAAATAGAAAGGATTAATTTGATTTCTTCCTTGGATTTGTGATATTTTTCTAATTATATTATTTTGTGATATTTTAAGTAGTAGAATAATTGTGAAGGATGATAAATATTTGTAAGTTCTAATTATCAGCTATGTCACATGTATTAATGTAAACCTGCTTAATTTTTAACAAAAGATAATAACAAAAAAAGTTTTGTAAAATATGATTGGCTCACACAAATCACAGATAAGAGCAGCTTTTTCATAAATATTTGTTTGGGATCCCAAAGTAGGATATGAGTGGCACATAAGGAAACAATTAATATAATAAAATTAAAAAATAATTTGCAAAGATATATGTATCATAAATTGCTTTAAAAAAATTATATGATAGAAAATATTACTTAACTTGTTCAAAGTGTTGAGCTATAAATTTGTCTTATCATCAACATTCATATTTTCTACAAAACAAAAAAAAAATTGATTTTCTTAGCCAACTCTAACTTACTTTTTAAAACTATATTAATCATTATTTTTGAATTTTTTTTAAAAAAAAAATTTAAACAAAAATTGTTTAGTACTCTTTGTAGTTAAGGGCTTAATAAATTGATCATTTAAACATGTACAAATGTTATAAATAAGATAATATTTATTTATATTATAACAAATAGTTAATTTTAATAGTTAATATTATATTATAATGATAAATACTAGCCACAACATGGCAATTGTTAATTTTTTAATTTAAAATTACATTTGACTCAAATGAACAAGCATATAGATATAATTATGAATTCATTCAATATTCATATATTGACATTTTGAGATTTTAAATTAGTAGCATTTTAAATTTTTAGTTTCTTCCTTGTATATTTTACTATTTATCATGTTTCTTGTATAAAATTAACAAGCTATTGGAAAATGAGATGAACATGAAATTTGGGATAAAGATATTTTATTATTTAATGTGTAAACTTGACAAGATGTGAGAAAATGAGATAAAATGAAATTTATGATGTACATATCTAATTATTTAATGTGGCATGGCATGTCATAACATAGAAAACTAATTTAAGGAAAATAAATAATAAGAGTAATAATAACCATAAATAAATATATGAATAAAGATGCTCCATAAAAATAAAAATTACTTTTAACCAATTTTTCTTAAGTATTAGTAAACACAAAATATCTTTATTAAATAAAATGTAGGGTTGTATGCTACCTAAGACAGTCCCTTCCACATTCCTTTCGCATATGCTTTCCACATTAACTCTGAATTCAGTAGATTAACTAATTGCGACTACAAACAAGGGAAACTATCAATGGGATGTTTTCTTTAAAAACTTCAAATACACACACACAGACACATACATACATCGACATTTATCCTCGTATTGATAAACCAACACAAATGCATATTTAGTAATTTAGATAGTTCACCACTCCTTGATTGCAGTGGTATATTATCTTCATTATTAGTTCCTCAAACAATTAAAAAATGACTAAATTGTAGTTGTTTCGACCAATCAAACAAGGCTAAATAAAATGAAAAATATTTGTAGCATAAATTTTATTTTTATTGTGTTAAATGTACAAGTTGCATATAGTAGGTATTATTTTTCATAATTGGTAGATCATGATGTATATTTTAAGGAAATATAGTGCATGAATTTTTAAATTTACCTTTTGAATCACATTTTGAAAAAAAAGTTTTAACATTTTTGAAAGAAATTTTTTTTGTTAGTGTAATTTTCCCTGAATACAACTAAAGAGGCATTCATTGAAATCAACCCAAGACAATGCATAAATCTAGAAGATAGGACATGGAAAACAACATCTTTGAGTTGTGCATTTTGATATAGATGACAGTAGGGATTCATGAAATATGGCATAATCTTAAAAAGACAATATTTTGACTCAAGATAATTATACTCTCCTTATTTCTTTAATACTTTCTACTATCCTTCTATCAACCATCACCTTGCAATGTTTGATAGGTTTAAGAATATTAGAGTTTAGAGCATAATGATTCTTAGGAAAATTAGGGTTAAGAATATTAGGATTTAACATATAAAACTTCATTATTTAAAATTTTATCAAAATTTATACATTCTATTTGATGCACGATGAAATTCAGATATTCTTGGTTTGATTCACTTTGTACTTTTGTTGCCCTCCTAAAGAAGAATCGGTGAAACTTCAACATCATTTTCTTTGTCATTGATGAAGCACAAACTGTTATAGTGGTTTCAATGAGAATATGAGAGATGAATTATGGGAGTATCTACACTATCAATATTGTCTATGTGAGACAATTGGTTCTTGAGGTGGTTGACATAATGTTGGTGTGATCAAGGCTTCATAAATCTCACAATCATCTTCCCATGTTCCATCTTCTCTCATTTTTCACAATATTCTTCAAAACTGATCTCATCCAGTTGAGAAATGAAAGGCTTAAAATCTGAAATATGCTCCATAATTTACTCCACCACCATGTGATGATACTTTTATTTCTGGTTTTGGTCGCCTTCAAGTTGATCTACTAGGGCTTTGAAGAAATAGTTTCCATCTGGTAGCATTTGCACCCCTCCAAGCTACAATTCTGATGAAGGGTGCTCCCCTTAATACCACAAACACATAACAGAAATAGAGAAACAACAACAATATGCAAGAACAGAAAATTGGCTTCTTATTATCTCCACAAATGTGGAATTACAAACTTTCAGAATTACAATATGCAAAGCCACATGGGCATTCCCTTACAATATTTTGTAGGACAAAGCCTCGAATCAATACCCAGATCTACTACCCAGAACTATTCTAAACTGCCTAAGACAATAATACAGCCTTCCTTATATAGGCAATTTTCCACCGCCTGGGAAGGTTCCAGAATTTTAGCCAATAAGGCCGACCAAACTTAGAATTATTTTATTTTACATTTTATTACATCATAGTCAGCTCAAGATAACCTTTGAAATCTGAACAGAAATTTGCAAGAAAATTATTTTCTGCCATTTCGGGTGGTCCAACTTTCGAAGACCATAAGTCATCACCAATTGACCCGATCAGCTATTATAACCCCATTTCGGAAATACCACGAAGTGCTCTATAGGCTTGACCAATGCAAGTGCTCGTCACCCAATTTTTTGATCTCATCCGGGGCCTCTAAAGCCTTCAAAACTGAGTTCAAAGTTTTTGTACCCTGCTACCAATACTGAAAATCTTCAATATCTTCCAATATACACTTGATCTGGCAATGAAACTTTACTGACAGACTTATATGACCAAAATGAACCTCCAAGAAAGAAATTAGATCATTCTGAGCACATACAAAAATTACCAAAAATAGTAACTTTCCATAAATAGCAGCTCTGCACAAAATAGCCCTTATTGAATATAAAAACAAATTTTTTTTCTTTTTTTGGGTGATGCAAGATTGCTCTTACACCCAGGATGGTCCTGCATTAGACACCCAGGGTATTTTGAGAAGTGACCCTGTCACGACTCAGGTGTGCAGAGGAAAACCAAGATGGCTAACCTCCTCCTTTGTCAGCCATGATGAATCTTCAACAGGTCGTCCTTTCCACTTGACCAGATATTCTTCATATGTCCTGTTCATTGTGCTTCTACCAACATGACTGTCCAGTATATCTTCGATCTCCTTAGTGTCTGAACTAGTTGCTAGAATACTCCACTGTGCTGTTGTGATCTCATCTTCAACACCTCCTTCATGATACTCTGTCAGATCTGCAATGTTAAACACTGGTGAAATATTTAGCTCAGTAGCCAATTCTACCTCATATGCATTTCTTGAATCATGTTTCTTCAGTATCCTACATGGTCCAAACTTCTTCATTTTCAGCTTGTTATATGTACCAACTAGAAACCGCTCCTTCCGCAAATGAACCATGACTTCGTCACCAACTTGAAATTCTTTATACCTCCTTTTCTCATCTGCCTTAGCCTTATACTGTGCATTCATCTTGGTAATATGCTTCCTCACCTCTTCATGGATGTTCTTCAAGTGTTCTGCAAAATCCTCAGCTTCAGCACTACTTATTTCTCCTTTATCTATCTTCTTCAATTCAGATGCATTTCTTGGACTACTTCCATATACAATCTGGAATGGTGATTTACCAGTGCTCCTATTGACAGAATTATTGTATGCAAATTTTGTCTGTGGTAAAATCAAATCCCATCCTGTTGGCTTATCTCCAACCAAACATCTCAGCACATTTCCCAAACTTCTATTCACCACCTCTGTCTGTCCATCAGTCTGTGGATGATGTGATGAACTAAACTTCAAATCTATCTTCAACTTCTTCCACAATGTACGCCAGAAATATCAAACAAACTTAGTGTTCCGATCTGAAACTATGGTCTTTGGAAAACCATGAAGTCTCACTACTTCTCTGAAAAATAATTCTGCTACATGAACAGCATCATTAGTCTTCTTGCAGGGAATGAAATGTGTCATCTTCGAAAATCTGTCAACTACTAAAAAAATTGAATCATGTCCCCACTGTGTCCTCGGTAAACCAAGAACAAAGTCCATACTGATATCCTCCCAAGGCTTCTCTGGTATAGGTAATGGCTGATACAACCCTGTATTTTGCTTCACCCCTTTCACCATCTGACATACTCTGCAACTCTGTACAAACTTTTTCACATCTTGCTGCAATTGTGGCCAATAATAATTTTCACTAACCAAAGCAAGGGTTTTATCATGACCAAAATGTCCCACCAATCCTCCACTATGCTTCTCCTTGATGAGATTCTCCCTCATAGAACTTCATGGAATGCACAACTGACTCCCTCTGAATAGTATATCATCTTGAATGATGAAATCCAACCATTTCATCCTATCTAGAGTAACAGGTTCTGTACAAGCTTTCCAAGCTTCACCAAAATCAGGATCCTCTGGATATAAATTCTTGAGTTCCTTGAACCCAACCACCTCAATCTGCATCTCTATCAGCAATAGTTGCCTTCTGCTAAGAGCATCTATAACCCTGTTAGACTTTCCACTTTTGTGTTTCAGAACAAATGTATAACTCTGCAAAAACTCAACCCATTTCAAATGTCTCTGATTCAACTTTCCTTGACTATTCAAATATTGCAAAGCTTGATGATCAGTATACAAAACAAACTCCTTAGGAAGAAGATAATGTCTCCACTTCTTTAATGCCTGAACTATAGCATAAAATTTCTGATCATAAATAGAATATTTTCTGTTGGCATCATTTAACTTCTCACTGAAATAAGCAACAGGTTTACCTTCTTGGCTCATAACAGCTCCTATTGCAATACCACTAGCATCACAATCTACTTGAAACACCTTATAAAAATCTGGAAGTGCTAAAATAGGTTGTTCTGTAACTTTTCATTTCAACAACTGAAAACTTTTTTCTGCCCCATTATTCTACTTAAACTCTTTTCTATCCCCTCTCATTGTTTCAGTCAAGGGTCCACAAATATTGCTAAAATTTTTGATAAACTTTCTGTAAAAGCTAGCTAAACCATGAAAAGATCTTACCTCAGTAGCACTCCTTGGAGTAGGCCATTCAAGGATAGCCTGTACCTTCTCTGGGTCCATTTTTAGACCTTCTGCTGAAACTACAACTCCCAAATACACTAACTCTTTCTTCACAAAACTGCACTTCTTCAAATTAATCAACAATTTCTCTTCTCTCAACTTCTCAAATACCATACGAATATGCATCATATGCTCATCCAATGTCTTACTAAAGATCAAAATATCATTTAGGTAAACAATGAAAAAGTTACCCAGAAATTCTTTCAGAACCTCGTTCATGAGCCACATGAAAGTGCTCGGTGCATTGGTTAGCCCAAAAGGCATGACTAACCACTCATACAGTCCTTCCTTTGTCTTGAAGGCAGTCTTCCATTCATCTCCTTCTCTGATCTGAATCTAATGATATCCACTCTTCAGATCTATCTTTGAGAAATACACAGCTCCACTCAAACAGTCCATAATATCATCCATTTGTGGCAATGGAAACCTATACTTGATTGTGATCTTGTTTATTGCCCTAGAATCTATACACATCCTCCATTCTCCATTCTTCTTTGGTGCTAATACCGCTGGTACAGCACATGGACTCAGACTCTCAGAGATCAATCCTTTTTGTAATAGTTCATGTACTTGTCTGTTCAACTCCTCACTTTCTGCAGGTGTCATTCTGTGTACTGCCTTATTCAAAAAACTCGCTCCTGGGATCAAGTCCATCTGATGACTGATCTTCCTTACCGGTGGTAACCCATCAGGTACATTATCAGATACAATATCCTGAAACTCATTCAACAAATCTACAACCTCTACAGGTACATCCTCTACTTCTTCTTTGCCAACTTTTGGAATTAAAGCAAAACACACATGCTCATGCCTCATACCATCTAGGAATTTTCTTCCATCAACGAATGTTATTCTTGCATTACCACATACCTTTTCTTCAGTCTCCTTCAATGGCTTTAGCTTATGTCGCACTCCATCCTTTGTCAGGGAATAGGTATTCGCATGAACATCATGTACATCACATCTGTCAAACTACCACGGTCTACCCAATAACATATGACATGCATCCATAGAGATGATATCACATAGTACCTCATCTTGGTACCCGCCGATCTTGAATTCTACCAGGCACTGTTCACTAACCATGACCTTGTGGTCATCCTGCACCCAGGAAATCTGATATGGATGTGGGTGTTTCTATCTCTTGAGCTTCAACTTTGTCACCATCTCTTCTGACACCAAATTGTCAGTGCTTCCACTATCGATAATCACATCACAGCATTTACCCTCACACTTGCATCGAGTGTGAAATAGGCTCCTCCTTTGTTTAGGTTCGTTCTCACCACTCAGCAAGACTCTTCTGTTAATTAGCATTTCTCCTCTTTCAGCATCTTCAGAATTTGATGATCTAGCATCTTCATCTACATGTGCAACTTTGGCCTGGCCTTCATTTCTCCTGTCTATTTTGCCTTGGCACTGAGGACATTCAAATGCCCTATGACCTTCTTCTCCGCAGTGAAAACATGTTCCACAGAAGCCTCCTCTTCTAGATCCTTGTCCTCTTCCTCTTCCTCTCTAATCTCTATTACTCTGATCTTGGAAATGTTTGGAATTATTTCCTCTCTGATTTTGACTGCTACTGGCCTCATCCTTCTTTTTCGAATCTTCATTTCGGCCACGATATGACTGTCCGCCAGATCTTCCACCACGACCTCTTCCATTTTGTCTTCTCTCAAACTTCTTGTTCAGCTTTTCCTCTACTTTTAGGGAAAACTGGTATGCCTCCTCAATACTGTTTATTCGAACCAGATTCAACTCCTCCTAAATGCTTGGCCTTAAGCCATTAAGGTATCGGGCAACTTTTTGCTTATCAGCTTCTGCATGGCCTGTTCTGATGAGGAGTCGATAGAACTCCTCTCTATACTCCTGAACAGATCTTCCTGCTTGCTTCAAACTTTGCATTTTCTTTAGTAGGTCAAGCTCATAATCAACAGGAATGAACTGTCGCTTCAATTTATCCACCATCTGATCCCATCTTGTGATTTTATTTTTCCCTCTTCTATTTCGCTCCAATTGAATTTCTTGCCACCAGATCTTCTCATGACCTTTCAATCTGGCCTTCGCAAATTTGACCCTATCAGGATCCTCAACATCTTCATACTTAAAATATTTCTCACATTCATTGATCCAGTCGATCAATTCCTTTGGGTTAAGATTTCTAGAAAATGTAGGAACCTCAATCTTAGGTCTTTTCCCAATCTTGGAAATTGCCCGAAAAAGTCTTTCTTCCTCTTGGTTCACAATTTTAGCTTCTCCTTCTTGATAGTCTTCTTCAGCTTCATCCTCGCTTTCATCTCTGACATTAAGATTCATTCCTCTGTGAATCTCTTCTTGTAATGCTCGCACTTATCTCTGTAGCTCTCTAACCTCAGGTGTCACAGCACCAGCTCTTCCGCTGCGTTCTCTTCGTGGAGGCATTTTCGCGATGCACGCTGAAACCCTAACCATGGTCCTGGTGCAAACTACCTCATAGTCGGTGATCTGTTTACACACTCAAGAACCTAGCTCTGATACCACCTGATGAAGGGTGCTCCCCTTAATACCACAAACACATAACAGAAACAGAGAAACAACAACAATATGCAAGAACAGAAAATTGGCTTCTTATTATCTCCACAAATGTGGAATTACAAACTTTCAAAATTACAATATGCAAAGCCACATGGGCATTCCCTTACAATATTTTTTAGGACAAAGCCTCGAATCAATACCCAGATCTACTACCCAGAACTATTCTGACTGCCTAAGACAATAATACAGCCTTCCTTATATAGGTAATTTTCCACCGCCTGGGAAGGTTCCAGAATTTTAGCCAATAAGGCCGACCAAACTTAGAATTATTTTATTTTACATTTTATTACATCATAGTCAGCTCAAGATAACCTTTGAAACCCAAACAAAAATTTTGAAGAAAATTATTTTTCGCCATTTCGGGTGGCCCAACTTTCGAAGACCATAAGTCATCACCAGTTGACCCGATCGGCTATTATAACCCCATTTCGAAAATGCCACAAAGTGCTCTACAGGCTTGACCAATGCAAGCACCCATCACCTAATTTTTTGACCTCATCCGGGGCCTCTAAAGCCTTCAAAACTAAGTTCAAAGTTTCTGTACCCTACTGCCAATACTGAAAATCTTCAATATCTTCCAATATACACTTGATCTGGCAATGAAACTTTACTGGCAGACTTATATGACCAAAATGAACCTCCAAGAAAGAAATCAAATCATTCTGAGCACATACAAAAATTACCAAAAATAGTAACTTTCCATAAATAGCAGCTCTGCACAAAATAGCCCTTATTGAATATAAAAACAAAATTTTTATTTATTTTTGGGTGATGCAAGATTGCTCTTACACCCAGGATGCTCCTGCATCAAATTCTTCCATTTGTGATTAAAATTCTCCTTGTCTATTATCCTTGTTTTCCCATTCAATTGGCATCCTCAACAAGTCAAACACAATCATGCAGAATTGTTGCCAACATCAACTATTTGCAATATAGTGATCAAGCCGATATAACTAATTTAAGGCATTTTTAAAGCTTGAAATAAACGTTAGATTTCCATGATTTAATTTTTTTTTGTCTTTATATGTGAATTAGCCACTTAAAAAAAACTTTTTGGATCTTGCATATAAAATAAGCTCCTTATAAAAATTTTAAGTACCTATATTTTCCACTATTTATGAACAACTGTCCTAAGTTGTGCAGTAAAAGCACAAAGTTATGACATGTTTCAGGATAACTTATTAGCAAAACTGAATTTGAGTATTTCTAACTAAAACACAATGCTCCATATATGCAAACCTCTTATGCCTAAAATTTAGCTAAGTCTAAATTTTTACAAATCTCCAAAATCTAGAATTTGCATCTTAACTCCTATGAAGCTGAAACCTATCTCAAACATCCTGGAATGTATCTAATTTCTTTATGCAAATATAACTTCTTATACTTAAATGTTATATTTGTATAAATCCTACAAATTTTGATCCCCTAAAACCCTAAACACTCCAAATGACTTTTTATAAAAGGCCATATGACAACGTATTCATTCCCATACGACATTTGACCAAGTGTCGTATGGGTATGCCTACAATGTCGTACGACACTACAGGACACTTTCACTAACTTAACTTTTAAACTTCCCGAAAAGCTCCAAACTGATTTTTAACCCATACAAAAATGTATACATTACCATATGACATTTGACAAAGTTTTTTATGAGTATGAATACAATGTCGTACGATACTGCAGGACACTTTTACGAAATTAATTCAAAATTGCCTAAAAAGACCAAAAAATGACTTTTTAAGGCACGAAGAGTGTTTGGGAAAGGTTCCGTAAGGTCAACCTAATGCAGGGACCTTAGTACCACATCCAAAACACATCATCAACATTACCTAAGCCTCATACTAAATTAAATCAAATTAAAAACTACAAATCATAGAGGAACCTGTAGAAGCCAAAAATGGGGAAATATGACTACATCTCTTTCCTAAACCTCCCTAACTCTTTCCACATCTTCCTAAAATTTCTCAATCCATACAATAATAGTAAGATACACCATCACAATCAATCAAATAAATTCCTAAACCTCCATGGAATATTTTACAAAAAAAAACTATACAACACTCATAGAATTAAATCTCGGATGCATAATTTTATCACACAGAAAACATAGCATTTAAATTTCCTTCTAACTTATAGTTTATAAATCATATTGAATTATAATAGCATATCATACCTATTCATAATACACATAGGAAGAATAGAGAGTTCATCCCAGATTCAAACCCTCCCTGGGGTCCTGCGGAGGATCCTCTTCAAGAGGCTAGACAACACTCTGGAAATCTCCAAGATATGATATCCTCCTTGATGGATTTCCACTAGAAATAAATCCTCCTTACCTAGAGAAAATACTCTCACTAACACTCACAAAACCACATAACTCTCAACCTCACAAAAAGCTCAAAAATGATCTTTCTGGAATGATATATGCAGACAACTTCCAAAATTTCTCTGAAACCCTCTCCTCTCCCAAAACTCTCAAAAAATAGAAATATTTAATCTCCAACTATATGGTTGGAGGAGTTTCTTTACGGAAAGAAACTTTTCCAACTTCCATATTTGGTTGAAAAATCAAACCAACATCTCCCGTAAACAATAATAAAGCTTTTAATAAATTTAATCAAAATAGTCTCAAAAGAAAACCATAACAAGAAAAATCAACAAATAACTATCAATGAAAACACATAGCACACATGGAAACCAAATAGCCTAACCTCTAGGAGGTCTTGAGTTCAACTCCCTCCTAGATTGCTAGTTTTACTACAAAGATCATTTATTTTTATTATTACTATTATTAATATTATTTTCACTTTTTATTTAATACATTTATTGAATTCACTTTAAATAACATACCATTTACACAATCAATAAAAACATACAAATATTATTATTTATATAAGCATGGGTATATGTGTGTGCACCCACATATACACATACCTATATAACATATAATCAATATAAAATATATATATAATAATTATATATACATATACTAACAAGGATAAATATAACGCACATCATAAATCATAGAACAATGTCAAGTCATAAATCACAAGACAACATCACATGATTTAATCACATTCTAACTCATTCCTAACAAGATATGTGAGTACCTATAAGTAGCTACTAATAAAGATAAATTACTAAAGCATACCCTCACATGAACAATAATTCACATCAATAATCTACAAACAAAATTGAACATACCATGAGGACAATTAGAGCTACATACTCAAAACCTCATTCTCAACGAATGAAAAATACAAGAAGCCAGCTACAAGATCCATCAAACCAAAAAACTGAGAGGACACAGGAATAAATCATCCACACAAGGGACTGACTTAGGATCTCCCCACCTAAGCATAAAAAGGGTCAGAAGTAGAATTCCTTCTCATGGAACCTTGGTGATATCTCCGTAACAACAACAACAATCAAGGATTTTGAGGGATCGCTTAGACCTGTAAGGCCAAGTGGAGATGATACCTAGCACTTGCACTCCTACATCATGGAGAAGAGATACATGTGTGTGTATATATATATATATATATATATATATACACAAATTAGATATATGCAAATAGATGACTAGGATCGATACATTATGTGGACCTCAACTGAGTGAGTAACTATGACTTCATCCTGAGTCATGAAAACACATTCGACACATATATACATGAAATATAAAACATCATAGCTAATAGTATTTAGATTCAAATCCTTGGGTTAGCTCTATATAACATATAAAGATAGATGATTTCCAATTTAATGAATATATAAATAATAAACATAAATGAGTGTATCTAAACATCTGATAGACATGTCATAATCCATAAAATATAAATGTAAAGATAAGGTCCCCATAATCATAAAAATTTCCAAATCCAAAAGTCCAAGTATCACCATAGGAGAGGGTATTACATCCTCCCCCCTAGAGTTAGGCTTACTCATGCAAGCCTACAAATAGATAAGGATAAGAATCTCTAAGTCTAGCAACATCCTCCCATGTGGCTGAGGACTCATCATTGGGGTCCCAATGGACCCTTTCCTAATCTATGTTGTGACCCCTAAGGGTTAGTGTCCACTGATGCAAAATGTATACCGGCTCTAAATTCACTTGCCCATCTGCTTCTCAGGGTTTTGGTGACTGCTCCCTGATGTTCGGCCTGCCTGAGGTCTAGAGTGGAAAATGCTCAGTGAGATCTGCCTACATCACCTATGGTGGTTTCTAAAGTGGCCTATCTATAGCTAGTTGTTTGGGTAGACTTCTGAGGACAGTTAACTACAATCTGACCATGTTGACCACAAGAGTAACATCCTGTATTCCTAGAAAAATTCCTCCCTACGGAGGGTGCACTAGATTGATGATAACTTCCCTGACTATAATTTTGAGGCATACTCTAAGCTAGTTGAGAATTTGGATAATTATTAGCATGTTTCCAGTAGTCCGATTGAGAACCCCCATCTATGTTGTATTTGTTGTTGTTGTCTTTGTATTGAAATTTCCTTTTCTGATGATTCTGACTTCCTTTTGATGAAGAAGGATAGTTCTTAGGGATAGGTATTCCTTGAGATTGGTTTCCCTTAGATCATATTCTAGCCTTAGAGGCATTACCTCCTTGACCACCTATATGACCTCCTAACCCTAAGGTTTCATTTTATTCCACAATACGAGACTTGATGAGTGCATCATTAACTATCTGAGGTCCAAAAATTTGTACGCTGTAGACCAAGCCACCATTGAGTCCTCTAAGGAAGTGTTGAGTCAGTATGGGTGCATCATCCTTATATCCTAAGTATGGCTTGAGTTAAAAGAGATTTTTCTCATAGTCATCAGTTGACATAGTTAGTTGCCTTAAGTTGTGAAACTCTCTGGCTCTTTCCTGTCTCCAGTGGTCAGAAAGAACTCTGGCATGAAAGAGTTCTAGGAATAGTTCCCATCAAAGAGTGGTAATATCTATGTGAAGTTTCTCTTTCTCTATTTCCCACCAAGTGGATGAAAAATATCTAAGGTGAATGACTACAAACCGAGCCTTAGTATTGCTATTCTAAGGATGCATGGAAAATAACCTTTCTAGTTTTAGCAACCAAGTTTCTATGGTAGACCCACCTTGAGTTCCTTTAAATGGGTTAGTCTTAGTCCTAAGGAGGTCTTGCATTTGAGAAGCACATAGGGAATCCTCTTCCACTACCTGATCTCTCCTCCTAGGACTCCTTTCCCTTTCCTCGTGGTGAGTGTTAGTCTCTTCATGGTGGCCTCTATCCTATCTTGTATCTAACCTTTGTAGTATTTGTTGTAAGAGTTCTTATACTTGAGCCCTAAGAAAATATCCTAATTAATTATTATATTGATCCCATCTACCCTCAAATTATTCTTCTTCAGGAGAACTTTCCTGTTGAGATCTAGGAGGGGCATTTTGAGCACCTCCCCTTCTACTATGGGTTATATGAGGCATCCTACCATAAGTAATAAGAAGGATAAGTTTGAAGAGTCCTAGTCTAGTTCTAGTTTTAAGCTTTCTTTAGATGAATAACAAGTTTAAGAAGCATGGGCCAAATTTCCAGGGCCCTAGTGTAGCAACTTAGTACTTTGATACCAAAGATTTCGTGCCCCAAAAGGGAATTGGGGAAGAGAACAAAGATTCTCTTTTTAAAAGAAAACCTAAGTAATGATTTATGAAAAAAAATGAATTTTTAAAAGAATTACATAAAGAAAACATAGTTTAACTCAGATTCCTCCAAGGTTCCCTTCTTATTTAATGCATAGTTCATTTAAGTCTATTTAGTGTACTAGAAACATGATTTACTTCTTATGAAAACTACATCACAACATTTGTAGATTCTTTATTAAAGAAATAAAAAGTTATTTCATTTCAATTTTTGATTTAAATCCATATATATTCCTAAGTATCCTTTATGAACAATATAACATTTAAAGCATTAATAATAGAATCATCTAAACATTTGATACTTTGCAAACATTACATTTGTTTTACTAGCTTTTCCCTTATTCACCAACTATGAGAAACATACTACTTTACTTGAAATCTTACAAAATCCCTTTCTTTTCAAACATACATGTACATAAAGTTCATGCTTTCCCTTTTCCTTTTTACCTAAGTCTACCCATTCCAAATAAATCATTTTGAAATACATTAATGATTACATTACATTCATCTCATCTTGGGAGGTAACTATAATTTTACATCATGAAAGATAAATACAAAGTCTTCTTCTTCAAAACTGGAACATAACCAAGCATGAATCCTTAAAGAACTACATCCACAAAAGATACCTCAATAAAAATATTTACCACCTAACAATGTGGATACCAAAAGGCCCACTCCCCCATGCTAGGAGATAAATACCAAGGTCCGCAAAGAAGTGGTAACTAGGCCATACCTAGGGGTGGGTAACCTTTCCCAAATAGAAAATGAAAAGAAGATCAAAGTATAAATCATTTCCCAAAAGGTTCCAATGCTAGGTAGAAACTATAAGCAACAAACTAAGTGAGTGTCATCACATAGCCCTCACCCCTTGTGTTGTCCTAGTACTAGCCACTTTTGGCCCCAACCCCCAGTTAGGAACATGGAGAACCAAATGCCTTTCATATAGATAAGAACCATTTGATCGTACCTACTCATAGGTACTTTCTCCAACTCCCATCCATATCCTTTACTAGCACTAATTGCATGTGTGAGGCATACATTAATATTTTTAGTGTTGGAACCCATTCCCATAAGTTTTAAATTAAGTTATCACTTGTTCAAAGAACTCTTTAGTCAGCTATGCTGGTACTAGCCACTTAGGGCCCTGACCCCACACTAAGATCCACTCACTTAGTGTTCTTAGGTTTTCTACCCTTAACCCAAACATCACATACACATCATACATGAAGTAAAGACATCATAAACACATTTGAGAACTTGCATCAAAGAATGGAAAATAATAGTAGAGTTTAGGGACGTTTAGGAAAATTAGGAGCGTTTAGGGGGGCCTAGAATAATCCCGATCCTCCAGACAATCCTAAACCATAATCTTGCTTCCAAAACACATCCTAAACCTTATTAAAGAATCTAAATGCACCATATAACTCCACCAAACAAGTAATGAACATATATAATTTATACAAAATTCCATATGCAAAACACAATGCTCCATCTCTGGAAACCTCCTGTGCCTAAAATTTAGCTAAGTCTGAATTTTTACAAATCTCCAAAATCTAGAATCTGCATCTTAACTCCTATGAAGTTGAAACCTATCTTAAACATCCTAGAATGAATCTAATTTCTTTATACAAATATAACTTCTTATACTTAAATGTTATATTTGTATAAATCCTACAAATTTTGTGTCCCTAAGACCCTAAAAACTGCAAACAACTTTGTATAAAATCCCATATGACAATGTATTCATTCCCATATGACATTTGACCAAGTGTCGTATGGGTGTGCCTACAATGTTGTGCGACACTGCAAGACACTTTCACTAACTTAACTTTTAAACTTCTTGAAAATCTCCAAACTAATTTTTAACCCATATGATAATGTATACATACCCATATGACATTTGACCAAGTGTCGTACAAGTATGAATATAATGTCGTATGAGACTATAGGACACATTTACGAAATGAATTCAAAATTGTCTGAAAAGACCAAAAAATGACTTTTTAAGGTATGGAGAGTGCCTAGGAAAGGTTCCTTGAGGTCAACCTTATGCAGGGACCTTAGTACCATATCCAAAATATATCCACAACATTACCTAATCCTCATACTAAATTAAATCAAATTAAAAACTACAAATCCCAGAGGAGCTTGTAGAAGCCAAAAATGGGGAAATATGACTGCATCTCTTTCCTAAACCTCCCCAAATCTTCCTATTTCTTACTAAAATTTCACATTCCATACAATAACAATAAGATACACCATCACATTCAATCAAAAGAATTCCTAAACCTCCAGGAAAGATTTTACAACACAAATCTATACAACACTCATAAAATTAAATCTTGGATGCATAGTTTGATCACAAAGAAATCATAGCATTTAAATTTCCTTCTAACTCATAGTTTATAAATCATATTCAATTCCAATAACATATCATACACATCCATGATACACATAGGAAGAATAGAGAGTTCATACTAGATTCAGACCCTACCTAGGGTCCTACGGAGGATCCTCTTCAAGTGGTTGGAGCACACTCTGAAAATCTCCACAATCCCCACACTAGAACTCACAAAATGAGAGAACTCTCAACCTCACAAAAAACTCAAAAATGATCTTTTTGGAATGATATATGTAGACAACTTCCAAATTTTCTAATGCAAGATGCTATTTTGCCAAATAAGGTAGCACACAGAATGACACTAGCAGAAAGTGAAGAGCTAAATAGACAAGTACATGAGTTATTGCAAAAGGGTTTGATTCAAGAGATTCTGAGTCCCTATGGTGTACTAGGGGTATTAGCACGAAAGAAGAATGGAGAATGGAGGATGTGTACAGTCTCCAGGGCAATAAACAAGATCATAATTAAGTACAAGTTTCCATTACCATGAATGGATGATATTATGGACTGTTTGAGTGGAGCTGTGTATTCCACAAAGATAGATTTGAAGAGTGGATATCATTAGATTTGGATCAGAGAAGGAGATGAATGGAAGACTACCTTCAAGACAAAGGAAGGACTATATGACTGGTTAGTCATGCCTTTTGGGCTAACCAATGCACTGAACACTTTCATGTGGCTCATGAACGATGTTCTGAAAGAGTTTCTGGGTAAGTTTGTCATTGTTTACCTAGATGATATTTTTATCTTTAGTAAGACATTGGAGGGGCATATGATACATATTCATATGGTGTTTGAGAAGCTGAGAGAAGAAAAATTGTTGATTAATTTGAAGAAGTGCAGTTTTGTGAAGAAAGAGTTAGTGTATTTGAGATTTGTAGTTTCAGCAAAAGGTCTAAAAATGGATCCATAGAAAGTACATCCTATCCTTGAATGTCCTACTCTGAGGAGTTCTTTTGAGATAAGATCTTTTCAAAGTTGGGCTAGCTTTTACAAAAAGTTTATCATAAATTTTAGCAGTATTTGTGGGCCCTTGGCTGAAACAATGAGAGAGGATAGAAAAGGGTTCAAGTGGACTAATGGGACAGATAAGAGTTTTAAATTGTTGAAACAAAAAGTTACAGAACAACCTGTTTTAGGACTTCCAAATTTTAAAAAGATGTTTCAAGTAGACTATGATGCTAGAGGTACTACAATAGGAGTTTTTATGAGACAAGAAAGTAAACTTGTTGCTTATTTTAGTGAGAAGTTAAATGATGCCAAGAGAAAATATTATTTTTATGATCAGAAATTTTATGCTATAGTTATGGCATTGAAGAAGTGGAGACATTGTCTACTTCCTAAGGAGATTGTTTTGTATACTGATCATCAAGCTTTGCAATATTTGAATAGTCAAGGAAAATTGAATCAAAGGAATTTGAAATGGGTTGATATTTTGCAGAGTTATACATTTTTTTTGAAACACAAGAGTGGAAAGTCTAACAGGGTTGCAGATGCACTTACCAAAAGGCAACTATTGCTGACAAAAATGCAGATTGAGTTGGTTGGGCTCAAGGAACCCAAGAATTTGTATCTAGAGGATCTTGATTTGGTGAAGCTTGGAAAGCTTGTAAAGGACCTGTTACTCTAGATAGAATGAAGTGGTTTGATTTTATCATTCAGGATGATATGCTATTCAGAAGGAGCTAGTTGTGCATTCCATGAAGTTCTATGAGGGAGAATCTCATCAAGGAGAAGCATAGCAGAGGATTGGATGGACATTTTGGTTGTGATAAACCCCTTGCTTTGGTTAGTGAGAATTATTATTGGCCACAATTGTAGCAAGATGTCAAGAAATTTGTACAAAATTGTAGAGTATGTTAGATTGTGAAAGGAGTGAAGCGGAATATAGGGTTGTATCAGCCATTACCTGTACCAGAGAAACCATGGGAGGATATCAGTATGGACTTTGATCTTGGTTTACCGAGGACTCAGTGGGGACATGATTCAAGTTTTGTGGTGGTTGATAGATTTTTAAAAATGGCACATTTAATTCCTTAAAAGAAGACTAATGATGTTGTTCATGTAGCATAATTGTTTTTCAAAGAAGTAGCGAGGCTCCATTCTTTGCCAAAGAGTATAGTTTTAGATCGAGACACTAAGTTTGTTGGATATTTATGGCATACATTGTGAAAGAAGCTAAAGATAGATTTGAATGTCAGTTCATCACATCATCCATAGTGTTAGCATGTGTAAAAAATTTCATGGCTCCTGGTCTTTTCCCCTGCTCTCTACAGTGATTTTTCTGCTCCCTGGTTAAACCTTAGGCAAAACGTTCAGAATCTAGCCGTTAGGTTTCAAAATTCAAATGTACCCTAGCTTTATTATTTTTACTCATTAAATTTTTTGTCGGTCACCTAAATGCCTCTTCTACATGTGCCTTTTAGGTTTCCACATCACCCTAGTTCACAGTTAGTCTTTCTCTCCAGCGGGTCCTTTTATCTTTCCTAAGTCCGCAATCGCACCCTGCGATTTTAATATTTTTCCTAAGGTTCTCGACTTTATCTTGTGGAGTTATCATTGGGTCCACCTGCCATATGCCTTGTCAGCATTTTGTGATTGGTCCACGGGTTAGTGATTGTGCATGTATCAGTGGGACCTGACAGTGTCAGAGGATCGATGGTTGGCGTAAGTTTGCATGGGATTTGTCAGAGCCATGAGATCTTACACCAGCTGTTGATGTTACTTTTTGTCAGGCGGCAGTTCATCAGTGGGTCCTATTTGCTAGGTAGTTCTTATGTGCCACGCTATTCTAAGTTGGTGGGTTTTCATTCGTCCACGTGTTGATGAGTTGGTTTATGTCAGAGGGCCCGTATTGAAAGCTTTTAATCTAACGATCAGCATATGATCACAAGGAATATTCCAAGCCTTTGCAATCATGCGCCATCCCTCAGATTTTATTCCATCATGTGACAGGATACCATGTGGTGCTAGATGCTGAGTTTTTATTGGCTGACATGGATGTGCTCAGAGGTTGGGCCATTGTCAGAAGGGTCTGTGATGAGGATGGATCCTATGGCTGGTGTAAGTTCGCATGGGATTTGTTAGAGCCATGAGATCTTACACCGGTCATTCATTTCAAAGGCTTATGGTAAGTGGGTCTTGTGCCAGTGACTTGGTGTGGATCAGTGAATGGTTTAGTGACATGTGGCACCAGGTTGGCCCAGGTGGGGTCTGAGGTTTGGCAAAGTTGTAAAATTTGGTGGTGCCAACAAGGTTTCATGTGGTTGCACATTCGCAGAAAGATAAGAGGATTCACTAGTTTGTCTGGCGATTATGCGAATGGTAGTCGGGAAGTCACTAAATTGTTTAGTGAAAGTGGGAAATGTTTAGCAAATTGGCAAAGGTCCTTTGTCGCCAATTCGCTAAGTCTAGTGGGGCCACTTTTAGAGGAAATCTTAAAGCTGTGAAGGAGGTTTTATCGGATGACTGTGTTTTAAAGCTGGTCTCAATTTGAATGTGGGCCATCATTCTATGCAGGCACCAAGGATTTAGCCGTTATGGTTCAAATTAAAATTTTTCTGAGAACTTCCAGTGACCAGAAAGTACCAAATTTATGGAATTTATTGCACAAATCACCCTATTCAGTGAGATATGACTGGTTTTCCATTTGCCGTGTGGTCTAGGGTGCTGTTGGATTGTTTGTAGAGCTTGTACCATTTCGGTTGTGTGCTCAAGGCTTGTTTTAGGGTGTCCTTTTGAGCCCAGTTTTGTGATCCCCTATACTTGCAGAGAAGATTTTCATGATTGTGGATCAGTTTAGGAATTTCCTCTTTCCTGATTGACTATGTTTCCTACCCCTGTAATAACTTTTTTGACCGTTTCTAGCAGGTTGGGTGGTTGAAACCCTAACCCTAGTCATCCGTAGCTTGTTGCAGATTTTCAAGATGACTAGGGGGTATAAGTTAGAGAATTTTGGATTTTGCAAGGGTCCCAAAACATTGTTGCTTTTGGTCTGTGGTTTTTTACTATAATATACTAATAGAGGTCTGATTTTGTGACTTTTCTGATCTTGGTATCATTCTGAATATGTTAGTGAGAACATTTTGAATCTCAATCTTGTATCTTGTGTATGTCTTCTTTCTTGTCTCTAAGCTCATATATGTTAGTTTCACAAAGTGTGCTAACATATGGTAAACAAAGAGTATTTTTGAATTTATCTTTGAGTTCTTAACAAAGTTAGGATTAACCTATATTTCTAGGTGAATTCAGTGAGTTTGCAGTCAAGTGAAGAATTTGATATCCTTGTGCTCGAGGGAAAGGGGTAATAGGAAAAGCACTTACCTCAGATTCCATTGTGTTTGATTTGAGGTATTCAGCTGAGGTATACAGTTAGGTGACTCTGAGCCCTCGGATAAGGCACTAGTCCTTCCTCTTGAGGTATGCTTGGTTAAAAACTACAAACAAAAACATTATTTGATAAATCTTTAACAATCTTATATGAGATATAGTGGAATATTGTTTTAGACTCCTTTAGAGAAGTGAGTCAAGGGTACATCTACCTAAGCATTAAAGCTCAAAGAGTAGAAGGATCCTTTGATCCTTGTCAGTTGGCCCTCTTCCTTATGGACTTTGGAGTGGTGATAGAGTCAGAGTTTCATTTACATTATCTATCAAAGTGTAAATCTACAAGTTGAAGATCAAAGGGAATAATCCACAACTAACAAAATGGTGACTCTACTAGGGAGAACAAAGAAAAGGAAGTCTATTTGTTAGAATCTCTGGTTGTTTTCAAATTTTGCGATATCAAATCTTTATTGACCAGATTGATTTGGCCCATCTGTGTCACCAACAAAATGGTGACTTTGCTGGGGAGGACAACTATGAAGATATGCATTTGTTAAGAGTCGGTGATTCTACTGGGGAGAAACTAGAGAGAAAGTTATAGTCTGTTCTTGTTTTCCTGTGTGTTTCAAAGATTTCCCATCTAGGTGGGTAGTGACTCAGAGCTTTGAACCAGTGCAACATATTGAAGAATCATGGAAAAAGGGAGAAATATGAGGTCATTTGTCAAGAAGAATCTAGAGGTCAATCTGGAGCAATTACCTAGACAAGAAAGGAAGAGATGGATTAGAAGGAATGGTGAGTCTACTAGTGCTCCCATGAAAGAATAGAGAAATGCTAGAGCCAGAGTACCACATGTATCCTCAAGTGAAGATGGTTCACAAAATAGAGTATCTAGATCAGACGGTGGTCACTCTAAAGAGAGATTCTATGATACCCCTGAGGCTGCATTTCAGGACAAAGGTTCATTGCCTATAGGTCATGATGAACAAAACAGAGATGTGGGTTTAGAAGTTGACCCAGATCTTGAAGAAGATCATTTTAGAAGGGAACCCATGAGACTTAGGCAGGTCCATTTCCCATATCAAAATCTTCCTGATATGGATGTCTCATCTGGTTCTGATGACATTATGGTTGATCCTGATGACTTGAATGCACTAAGGTTGTAGTTGGCAGAGCAGGATGCCATACATAAAAGATTACAAGAGGAGAGAGAGGCTAAAAAGGTGAATGATTTGATAGAGAGGCAGTCTCTTCTTAGAAAAATAAATGAAATGAAGGAGAGAAACAAGATGCTTGCTTCTGCTCCTAGAATGTTGCAGCATGATGTGTTTGGTGATCTTGATGCCTTGAGGAGTGAGCAAGAGTGCTTACTGTAGGATCATGAATTTGAAAATGAGGGCCCTGTGGTTAGACAAGTGCAAAGTTATGTCCCTTTGCCTAAAGATAAAGATGGGCACAGGATTACCAGACCTGTTGTTATCATAAATGAGAAAGGAAAGTAGAAGATGGTGGGTGACCAAGCAAGAAAACCAGTGACAATACCAAGGATCCCACCACCTGATTCAAATAAGGACACAAAAATGGAGAGAAGGAGAAAATAAGATGAGGACCTTGCAAGAGAACTAGAGAGAGCTGAGGTCAAGGCTTCCATTGCAGAAAAGAAAAGGAAGATCCAATTTTTGCGAGCTTCTTCAGCTAATGCTCTTGGCCCATCTACTACTGAACTAGGTATGCCATCTATGACTACTACCATTCCACTTAGTAATGCTGCTAATTATTTTCCTTCTTCATCTACTAGGATAGGTGCAGATCCTAGGTAGCAGTCAAATGCATAAATAAATGTAGATGCTAATGTTAATCCTAGGGTTAACACTAGTTTGAGCTTTCAAAGAAGACCTATGCAACTAGAAGGCTATAGGAAAATAAGTTTTGATAGAATTCCTGGCTATCCAAATGCTTTTCCAAATAATATTAGAGATAAGGTACCTAAGTTTGCTGGTAATAATGATATTAGTTGTGAAGAGCATCTTAGGTTATTTGTTGATATGCTTAATGATTATGAGATAGAGCATGAGGATATAGTCATGAAACTATTTGTTCAATCTCTAAGGGAGGATGCTAGAGATTGGTTTAAGAGGCTTCCTGGTAGATGTATTGATACTTGGGACTCTTTTGAGAAATGTTTCAAGGAGCAATATGGTGATAGGCCTAATGGTAGCTTCATGTTGAATGAATTCAACACCATAAGGAAAAATCAGAATGAGTCTGCAACTGAATTCAACATGAGATTTCAGAAGGGTATGCATAAGTTGTTCCAAGTTATGCGGTTAGATGACAATGTCTGTCTAACTACATCCTTCAATGCATTTGATGGGAAGATGGGATATTTATTAAGGGATAAAGAACCAAGAACTCTTAGGGATGCTTTTAGGATTGCTATCAATATTGAGAACAACATGAAAATATCAGGAAAGTTAGGTGGAAAGAGAGATGACCCAAAGTTGTTTAGGGACAAGAAATATAAGAAAGAAAATGATAAGAATGTTGGATCTAGGAGGCAAGAAGAAGATAAATTGGATAAGGTGCTTAATGCATTGAAGGATTTGAAGGTACCTGCAAATAGGAACATCATTTCTCCTACCAATGAAAGGCCTCAATTCAACAACAATTTCAATAAGCAGAATAGACTGGAGAACTACCCCTACAACACCCAATGGAAGGATGGCAAGCCTATTGTCCCTGCTACAAGAGGAAACAATGACAGAGGTGTCCCTAACCCTCTACATAAGGCTTCAATAAATGTCATGGAGAACGTACCTTGGTGTGTTACATGTCAGTCCCCTCATTCTACAGAGCATTGTGTGGTTGCACAATCTATGGCTACAAATCAAGATTGTGGCGATGAGGAGATGAGGAGATGGAACAAGAAGAAGAACAAGATGACAATGGATGCAACATGGTTTCTTCATATCTAGAATATGAAGATGATTTTGATTTTGATGAAGAGGCAGATGTGAATGTGAAGAGACATAATCAGGCCCTTTTGCATCAAGAGGTTTTTTCTGATGGTGAATGCATTGATCAGAAAACATGTAACATGAACTCTTCTCCCAAGCCAATAAATTTGAGAAGACCTTCTAGAGAAGAGATGGAGAGGATTACTCTAGAAATGATTGCCTAAGTGAAAACCAGAGGCATGGTGGCAAGCAATACAAATGAGAAAGCTGTAGGAATGTTTATAAAGAGTTCCAACTCTAGAGAACATAATGAGAACAAATTAAAGGGTGATCACATGGTGAAATTCAAGAATGTAAAATTTAAGAATTATGAGCCTAAGGGAGTTGGAATTGAAAGGATCTCTAGTGAGATTGAGAAGCCAGTTAACATAATGGATAGGATTGAAAAAATGAGGGTGGTCAGTACAACTAATGTGTCAGATAAACAAAAGGATGTTAAGGCAGTGTAGATTGAGATTCCTACTTCTACCCCTGTCGACATGTTATCTATATTGTCACAATTTACAGTTAAGGTTCCATTGTCAGAATTGTTGAGGATCCCTAAACATAAA
Organism: Chamaecyparis obtusa; assembly: GCA_027943335.1. Taxonomy (NCBI): domain Eukaryota; kingdom Viridiplantae; phylum Streptophyta; class Pinopsida; order Cupressales; family Cupressaceae; genus Chamaecyparis; species Chamaecyparis obtusa. The sequence continues at coordinate 94,243 of BSBK01010958.1, read as the reverse complement.
GATAAGGCTATTGCATGGGTTGGTAATATTCACAAAAATGATACTTCATGCAATGGATCTCAGGATAAAGCTTTGAAGGATGTTGTTTCTCAGGAAATTATATCTCAAATTCCTCCAATATATTTGGATAGTTTTGTCTATGCCAGCCTTGAAAATATTGACCCATTCTTCTTAAGTGTTCTTGTGAATGGGATGAAGTTAAGAAATTGTATGATTGATAGTGGTGCCTCTAATACTGTCATGCCTTTCAAAATCATGGAGAGGTTGGGCCTTAAAGTTGATACAGTGTAGGGTAGGTGTTGTGCAATGGATCATAGGGAGGTACCAATTATTGGGACTATCAATGCAATGCCATATAGGTTGGTAGCATATCCATAGAAAGAGCTAACGATGAGTGTTTTGGTGGTGGATATCCCTCCTCATTATGGGATGTTGTTATCTAGAAGCTGGAGTGCTTCCATGGGTGGAAGTTTACAGTGTGATTTGTCCTATGCAACTTTCAAGATTGAACGAGAGCCAAGAGTATGCCACATGATTGAGAGAAACATAGATAATGAAACTACATGTTTTGTGGATACTGATGTAAATGATTTTAGGGAAGAGATCCCTATAATTGAAAATGAACATATTTTGTCACCTATCTCTATTGAGGAAGGTGCTAGCTCTGTGAAATGTGATTTGTGGCTAATGTACTTTGATGGTACAAATTGCAAAGATGGTGCAGGAGTAGGTATTTTACTTATTTCTACTGATGGAAACACTTACAAGTTCTCTTTCAAATTGAATTTCTTTTGTACCAACAATATAGTAGAATATGAGGCTTTGTTTTTAGGATTGAGGTTGGCACAAAAGCATGGTATTAAATGCCTAAGTGTTGTTGGTGATTCTGAGTTGGTGGTGTCCCAAGTCAGGTCAGTGTATGCTTCTAAGAATAGAAAGTTGAAACAATATAGGAATGCAGTGTGGGATTTAATTGAGCATTTTGATGCCTTTAATATTGAGTTGAGGGATAGGAGTAACAAAAAGATGGATGACTTATTAGCCAATATTGTAATCAATCCCAATGATATCACATTCTTTGGTATCTCTAAAGTTGAAATTCAGGCTAGGCCTAGTATACCAGATAATATTGAGAATTGGCAAGTTTTTGATGATGATAATGATATTCTGAAGTTTATGGATTGCAAGGATCAGTATCATGGTTAGGAATTTGATTGTTTATCCTTGGTTGAGTTAGTAGAAGGAAGGGAGGTTGTCTTAGGCAATGAGGTCATTCAGCTTAGAACTAACAAGGTACCCAAGGGGCTTGTTGTTTTGGAGACTGTCTTTGACAACCCAGATAGAGTTCAAAAGAATATCAAAGGAGAAGATCATGCTGATCTTGAGGAGATAAATCTTGGATCACATGAGGCACCTAAGAAGGTATACATTGGTAGAGATATATCTCAAAAGGTAAGGTGACCTTTGATTGAATTATTGAGAAACTTCAGGCATGTTTTTCCATGGTCATATGATGACCTAAAGGTTTATAGAGAGTATTTATTTCAGCATGTTATTCCATTAAAAGAGGATGCTAAACCTTTCCGGCAAAAACAAAGGCCTATTAATCCAACTTTGGCACCCAAGATGCAAGAAGAATTAATGAAGTTGAGAGATGCTGGCATTATTAATCCTATAAGGCATTCTTCTTGGGTGTCAAACCTTGTTCTTGTAAGACAAATGAATGGTGACATTTGGCTTTGTGTGGACTTCAGGAATTTGAACATCAGCTCATTGAAGGATAATTATTGTTTGCCCAATATGGAAGCTATGTTGTAGAGAGTAACCAGGTCAGAATTGATTTCAATGATGGATGGTTTCTCTGGCTACAATAAGGTCATTGTCAAGGAATCAGAACAATTCAAGACAACCTTTACAACACCTTGGGGAACATATGTCTATGTGAGAATGCCTTTTGGTCTCACAAATGCTGGTGCTACTTTTCAGTGGGCAATGGATGTTTCCTTTTCAATTTTCATTAATGATTTCCTTGTTGTATATTAGGATGATCTAACTACCTATTCCAAGAGGGAAGAGGACCATTGTGCTCATTTAGAAAAAATATTTATGAGGGCCTTGGAATTTGGCATTTCATTAAACCCAAGGAAATGTGCGTTTTGTGTCATAGAAGGTAAGTTGCTTGGCCACTTGGTTGGGAAGCAAGGAGTGAGAATTGACCCTAAGAGGGTGGTAGTAATTGATAAAATTTAGAGACCAAAGAATGTTAAAGGGATTCAGTCCTTCTTTGGTCAGGTCAATTTTTTAAGGAGGTTTGTGACAAACTTTGCAAAGGTTACTAGACCTATTTCCAAGATGTTAAAGAAGGGATCTGTAGTCAATTGGGAGGGTGAGCCTGATGAGGCTTTCATGAATATCATGGGGGCTATCAAAGATGCACCGATGCTAAAGGCACCTGATTATAATGTCCCAATGCATGTCTTTTTTTTTGCATCCTTCCACACCATTGCTGTAGTTTTGTTACAAAAGAATAAGGATAGTTTTGCGTCACCTATTGTATTTTTCAGTAAATCTTTGCAGGTTGCAGAATTAAAGTATGACATAACTGAGAAGCAAGCTTATGCACTTGTGAAGGCAATCAAGGCTTTTAGGTGTTACTTGATGGGAGCAGTTGTGATTGCTTTTGTGCCAAGTGCAGCTGTGAAGGACATTTTCTCACAACAAGAGGTGTCTGGAAGAAGGTGCAGATGGATCAATAGGATCTAGGAATTCAATGTTGAGATCCATATCACTAAGTTGGTTAGAGGTCATGGATTGGCAAGACTGATGGCTCAATCCAATCTAGATGCAAACCAGGTAAATCATTCTGAAATTGATTATACATGTGATATGGATGATTGTATTTGGTATCAGGATATTATTTACTATTTGAGAAACATGAGGTGTCCAGATAGTATGAATGATAATCAAAAGAGGACATTGAAGCTACAGGCCATTAAGTATGTAATTGTGAAATGTAAGTTGTATAGGAAAAATATGGATTGCATACTATTGAAATGTGTAGATGAGGATCAAGCTAATGTATTGTTGAAGGAAGTGCATGAGGGGGTTTGTGGTGGACATTATATGGGTAAAACAACTACTCATAAGATCTTGAGAGTAGGATTTTGGTGGCCCACAATCTTTAGGGATGCAGAACAGTCGGTACGGAGATGTGATGCTTGTCAAAGGTTCTCTAGTAAGCTTAAGTTTTCAGGTAATGTACCATTAAGACTAGTAGAAGTTCAAACTCCTTTCCAACAATGGGGAATTGATTTCATAGGGGAGATACCAAACAAGTCAAGTAGAGGACATTCATGGATCTTAGTTGCCACTGATTATTTTACAAAGTGGGTAGAAGCTGTACCTACAAGGAATGCAACTAGCAGGGTGGTAATTGACTTTCTGATGAATAATATTATTACAAGGTTTGGGTGCCCTAAGAGGATAGTGAGTGATAATGCCATGTGCTTCAGGTCTACCGAATATAAGGACTTTTGCAAAGGTTTGAGAATTCAGATTTCTAATTCCTCACCCTATCATCCACAAGGAAATGGTCAGGCAGAATCTACTAATAAGAGTCTAATTAAAATATTGAAGATAATTCTAGAGAAGAATAAGAGGGCATGGAATTCAAAACTTCCATTAGCTTTATGGGCTAATAAGGTAACTGCGAAGAGGGCAATTGGTTGTGCACCATTTGACTTAGTATACGGAATTCATGCTAGATTGGCTCAGAATAACTTATTGGAGATGTACAAGTTTGTGTAGTTATATGATGATGACATTGATGATGAAATGCAATTGAGAATTGAGCACCTCATTAGGTTGGATGAAACTAGAAGAGAATCAGTTGCAAGGAATGCCAAATTACAGTTGCAAGTTAAGAATTTATATGATAAAAAGACTGTTGACAGAAAGTTTGAGCCTGGTGATTTGGTGTTAGTTTGGAATGCTAGATTGGAGGATAAGGGGAAACATGGTAAATTTGATCCAATCTAGTTAGGGCCATATCTGATTCATGAGAAATGGGGCCAAGATTCCTACATCATCAGGGATTTTAATCTTGATATTCAGGAGTTGCCAGTTCATGGACAATTCTTGAAGTAGTACTTCATTTGAAGTACTCTATTTTCCATGAACAGTAGTTAGGGTTGTACATCTTGTAAATTCTTGTATATAGGTAGCTTTCCCCTGCCCTGTTTTTCCCTAGTCTGTCTAATTTTTGGTCCTGTTGCTTGTCTTGCCCTGCTTGTTCCTTGCTGTCTGCAATTTTTGTCATGTGGGATGGTCCGCTTCAACTAGTGATTCTAAATCCTTGCTATGCCTGTAGGAGGCATACATCCCCAGATAGAGCCACTATTAGCATGTGCAAAAAATTTCATGGCTCCTGGTCTTTTCCCCTGCTCTTTGCAGTGATTTTTCTACTCCCTGGTTAAACCTTAGGCAAAACATTCAGAATCTAGCTATTAGGTTTCAAAATTCAAATGTGCCCTAGCTTTATTCTTTTCATGCATTACCTTTTTCACGAGTCACCTAAATGCCTCTTCTTCATGTGCCTTTTAGGTTTCCACATCACCTCAGTTCATAGTTAGTCTTTCTCTCCGATGGGTCCTTTTATTTTTCCTAAGTCCGCAATCGTGCCCTGCGATTTTAATATTTTTCCTAAGGTTCTCAGCTTTATCTTGTGGAGTTATCAGTGGGTCCACCTGCCATATGCCTTGTCAGCATTTTGTGATTGGTCCATGGGTTAGTGATTGTGTGTGTGTCTTTGGGACCTAAATTTTTGAAGGCTCAATGGGACCTGACAGTGTTAGAGGATCGATGGTTGGCGTAAGTTCGCATGGGATTTGTCAGAGCCGTGAGATCTTATGCCAGCCGTTGATGTTACATTTTGTCAGGTGGCAGTTCATTGGTGGGTCTTGTTTGCCAGGTTGTTCTTATGTGCCATGCTATTCTGAGTTGGTGGGTTTTCATTCATCCACGTGTTGACAACTTGGTTTATGTCAGAGGGCCCGCGTTGAAAGCTTTTAATCTAATAGTCGGCGTATGATCACAAGGAATATTTCAAGCCTTTGTGATCATGTGCCATCCATCAAATCTTATTCCATCATGCGACAGGATGCCATGTGGTGATATATGTTGAGTTTTTATTGGTCGATGTGGATGTGCTCAGAGGTGGGGCCATTGTCAGAAGGGTCTCTTATGAGGATGGATCCTACGGCTGGTGTAAGTTCACATGGGATTTTTTGGGGCCATGAGATCTTACATCGGCCATTCATTTCAAAGGCTTATGGTAAGTGGGTCCTATGCTAGTGACTGGGTGTGGATCAGTGAATGGTTTAGTGACATGTGGCACCAGGGGGGCCTAGGTGGGGTCTGAGGTTTGGCGGAGTTGTAAAATTTGGCAGTGCCAACAAGGTTTCATGTGGTCACACATTCACAGAAAGATAAGAGGATTTGCTAGTGTGTTTGGCGATTACGCAAATGGTAGTCGGGAAGTCACTAAATTGTTTAGCGAAAGTATGAAATGTTTAGCGAATTGGAAAAGGTCCTTTGTCACCAATTCACTAAGTCTGGTGGGGCCACTTTTAGAGGAAGATCTTAAAGCTGCGAAGGAGGTTGGATCGAACGACTGTGTTTTAAAGTTGGTCTTAGTTTGAACGTGGGCCGTTGTTCTCTACAGGCGCCAAGGATTTAGCCATTATGGTTCAAATTCAAATTTTTTTGAGAACTTCCAACGACCAAAAAGTACCAAATTTATGGAATTCATTGCGGAAATGACCCTGTTCAGTGAGATATGACTGCTTTTCCATTTGCGGTGTGGTCTAGGGTGCTATTAGATTGTTTGTAGAGCTTGTACCATTTTGATTGTGTGCTCAAGGCTTGTTGCAGGGTGTCCTTTTGAGCCCAATTTTGTGATCCCCTATACTTGTAGAGAGGATTTTCATGACTGTGGATTAGTTCAAGAATTTCCTCTTTCCTGATTGACTATGTTTCCCACCCCTGTAATAACTTTTTTGATCGTTTCCAATAGGTTGGGTGGTTGAAACCCTAACCCTAGTCATCTGTAGCTTGTTGTAGATTTTCAAGATGACTATGGGGTATAAGTTAGAGAATTTTAGATTTTGCAAGGGTTCCAAAACATTGTTTCTTTTGGTCCCTAGTTTTTTACTGTAATATACTGATAGAAGTTTGATTTTGTGACTTTTCTGATTTTTGTATCATTCTGATTGTATGTTGATTCTGATTATGTTAATGAGAACATTTTGAATCCCAATCTTGTATCTTGTGTATGTCTTCTTGCTTAGCTCTGAGCTCATATATGTTAGTTTCACAAAGTGTGCTAACATATGGTAAACAAAGAGTATTTTGAATTTATCTTTGAGTTCCTAACAAAGTTAGGATTAAAGTCTTCTAGGTGAATTCAGTGAGTTTGTAGTCAGGTGTAGAATTTGATGTCCTTGTGCTTGAGGGAAAGGCGTAATAGGAAAAACACTTACCTCAGATTCCATTGTGTTTGGTTTGAGGTATTTAGTTGAGGTATATAGTTAGGTGACTCTGACCCTTGGGATAAGGCACTGGTCCTTCCTCTTGAGGTATGCTTGGTTAACAACTACAAATACAAATATTATTTGATAAATCTTTAACAATCTTATATGAGATATAGTGGAATATTGTTTTAGATTCCTTTAGAGAAGTGAGTCAAGGGTACAGCCGCCTGAGCATTAAAGCTCAAAGAGTAGAAGGATCCTTTGATCCTTGTCAGTTGGCCCTCTTCCTTGAGGACTTTGGAGTGGTGATAGAGTCAGAGTTTCATTTACATTATCCATCAAAGTGTAAATCTACAAGTTGAAGATCAAAGGGAATAATCCACAACCAACACATAGGCTGATGGATAGATAGAGGTGGTGAATAGGAGTTTGGGAAATTTTCTAAGATGTTTGGCTGGAGATCAACCAATAGGATGGGATTTGATTTTACCATAGGTATAATTTGCATACAATAATTCTATTAACATGCGCACTGGTAGATCACCATTCCATATTGTATATGGAAGTAGTCCCAGAAATGCATCAGAGTTGAGAAAGATAGATAAAGGATAAATAAGTAGGGTTGAAGCTGAAGATTTTGGAAAACATTTGAAGAACATCCATGAGGAGGTGATGAAGCACATTACCAAAATGAATGCATAGTATAAGGCTAAGGAAAATAAAAAAAGGAGGCATATGAAATTTCAAGTTGGGGATGAAGTCATGTTCATTTGCGAAAGGAGTGATTTCTAGTTGGTACATATAAAAAGTTAAAATTGAAGAAGTTTGGGCCATGTAAGATACTAAAGAAGCATGCTTCAGGAAATCAATATGAGGTCGAATTTCCTATTGAGCTGAATATTTCACCAATATTTAAAATTTTAGATTTGACAAAGTATCATGAAGGAGGTGTTGAAGATGTGTTCACAGAAGCATGATGGAGTATTCCAATAACTAGTTTAGCTATTAGGAAGATTGAGGATATACTAGATAGTCATGTTGGTAGAAGCACAAGGAACATGACATATGAAGAATAACTTGTCAAATGGAAAGGACAACCTATTGAAGATTCATCATGGCTGACAAGGGAGGAGATTAACCATCTTGATTTTCCTCTTCACACCTAAGACATGATGGGGTCACTTCTCAAATTACCCTGGGTGTCTAATGCAGGAGCATCCTAGGTGTAAGAGCAATCTTGCATCAACCAAAAATATTTCTGATTTCTTTTCAATAAGGGCTATCTTGTGCAGAGCTGCTATTTATGGAAACTTTCTATTTTTAGTAAGTTGGTCTTATGATCTCAGAAAGTTCTGATTTCACATGTGGAGGTTCATCTGGGTCATATTAGCCTACCAATAAAGTTTGATTGGTAGATCAAGTATAGTTTTCAAGATATTGAAATTTTTTGGTATTGGCGGGAGGGTACAAAAACTTTAAACTCAGATTTGAAGGCTTTAGAGACCCCGAATGAGGTAAAAAAATTAGCTAATTGGAGCTTGCGCAAGTCTAGCACTGTAGAGCTCCTTGCGCCCTTTCTGAATTGGGTCATAATGGTCAATCAAGTCAATGGATGATGACTTATGGTCTCCGAAAGTCAGGCCACCTGAAATGGCAAAAAATAAATTTCCTTCAAAATTTATTTTCGAGTTTCAAAAGTTATTTTGAGCTGACTTTGATGTAATAAATTGAAAAATAAAATAATTCTAAGTTTGGTCGGCCCTAAGGGCTAAATTTCTAGAACCTTCTCAGACGGTGGAAATTGCTTATATAAAGAAGGACCATAGTGTTGTCTAGGGCAGTTCTAGGTAGATCTGGGTAATGATTCGAGGCTTTGTCCTACAGAATATTGTAAGGGGAATGCTCATGTGGCTTTGAATATTGTAATTCTAAAATTTATAATTCCACACTTGTGGAGATAATAAGAAGTCCATTTTATGTTCTTGCAAATTGTCATTGTTTCTTTATTTCTATTATGTGTTTTTGGTATTAAGGGGAGCACCCTTCATCAAGTGGTATCAGAGCACCTTTCATTAGTGGTATCAGAGCTAGGTTGTTCTTGAGTGTGTAGATAGATTGCTGAGCGTGAGGTAGTTTACACCAGGACCTTGGGTTGGGTGAATTTTTTTTTCTTAAGAGGATATGAATATGGAGAAGAGAAAGAAGAAGATGACTCTTGTGATTGGATGGATTCTTAGAATTCCTAGACTTGAGAAAATTAGAGAGAGATATGAAGAAGAGACAAGAGTTGCAATATTGAATTTAAAGAAGGAAGTGGCTGAATTAGAAGTAGAGCTGAAAAAGAGAAGAGCGATTCAAAGAGATGATTTCAATTCTTTGGATGAAGGAAAGAAAGAAGATAAAGTGGAGTATCATGCAAGTGGTACAAAAGAAGAAGAGGGAGATATTGAAGATGAGAAGATTGATGAACCTTTAATAGAAGAAGATGATTTATTAATGAAGATTATAGAAGTTGATGAAGAGTGGAATTATTTGGTTGAAGGTCAAAGGAAAGAAGCCATTACATGCCTTATTGAAGACACAAAAAAAGAAAACAAAGATGAAGATGTGACAAAGGGAAATTTTTATGAATTATGGGATACTAACTTTCAGATGGATTTGAAAGATAATGATGATTGTTAGTATGAGGAACTTGTAAGTGATGTTTGGTATGAAATATAAAATTTATATGGCATTACAAATTTTATTACAGATGCATTGGATCCTACAAGTTTGGAGGAGAATGAGAGTTACAAATAGATGAAGTTGATTGTAGAGGAGTATTGTCAGCAACAGATACTTGTTCCAGCAAGATGTTGGAAGAGAAGAATATATATATATAGATATAGATATAGATATAGATATAGATATATATATATATATATATATATATATATATATATATATATATATATATATATATATATATATATATATATATATATATATATATATATATATATATATATATATATATATATATATATATATATATATATATATATATTAGCAACGGCTACTTAATTTTGTGAATCCATATTCACAAAAATTTTTCTACCTTGGGTGTTTGATGCAAGAGCATCTTACATCACAAAATAAAAGGGGGCATGATAAAAAAAAAATTAAAAAAATAAAATAAAAATTGGAGAGAGAAAATGATGAAAATGGAAGGAAAAAAATAGAAAAAAAAGAGAAGAAATTTTTTTTTTTATTTCATTTACCAAGGTGCATAGGTGGGAAAGAATAAAAAAATAAATAAAAGAAAAGAAAAAAAAAAATCATTTATCGAGGTGTGCAGGTGGCATTTTAGAAATTTGTAGAAAGTTATTATATTTAATATTTGTAGCTAGATAGTTACACCTTTCTATTTTCTTATTGGCCACAAAGGCAATGCAATTTTCTAATTGGGCCACGTGGTAGTGCTTAATATTAATTGGGTGGGTATTTAATATTTGTATCAATGTAGTTGCATCTATCTTTTATCCCACATTGGTTGTGTTGTAATATCTTGGGTGGTAAATTCCTCTATAAAGAAGGCATTTTAGCATTCATAAGCAAGTGCTCAAGTTGTAGAAGCTCTTGGAGTTCAAGCTCTCTCATTGCAAGCTCTCAAGTGGTAGAAGCTCTTTGATTGTAAGCTTGGAGGATGCAATATCTCTCATGTTGTAGATCTCATATTTGGAGCAAGATCTCATGTTGTAAGATCTCTCAAGTCGCAATGATTTTCAAGTGTTAATGTATGCTTTGTAAAGCATTTTGTCTTCTCTTTGTTTCCATTTTGTTATGTCTTTGGTTATGAGCTGGTAAGGGTGGTGTGGCCCTTCATCAGTAGTATCAGAGCACTCTTCATCAATTTCTCTGAAAACCTCTCCTCTCCCAAAACTCCCCAAAAATATAAATATTTAATCTCCAACTATATGGTTAGAGGAGTTTCTTTACGGAAAGAAACTTCTCCAACTTCCATAGTTGGTTGAAAAATTAAACCAACATCTCTCATAAACAATAATAAAGCTTTTCATAAATTTAATCAAAATAGTCTCAAAAGAAAACTTTAACAAGAAAACTCAAAAAATAACTATCAAGGAAAACACATAGCACACATGGAAACCAACTAGCCTAACTTCTAGGAGGTCTTGAGTTCAACTCCCTCCTAGATAGCTAGTTTTACTACAAAGATCATTTATTTTTATTATTACTATTATGAATATGATTTTCACTTTTTATTTAATACACTTCATTCAATATATTTATTGAATTCACTTTAAATAACATAGCTTTTACACAATCAATAAAAACATACAAATATTATTATTTATATAAGCATGGGTATATGCATGTGCACCCACATATACAGATACCTATATAACATACAATCAATATAACACATATATATAATAAATATATATATACATATACTAAAAAGGATAAATATAACTCACATCATAATCATAGAACAACGTCAAGTCATAAATCACAAGACCACATCATATGATTTAATCACATACTAACTCATTCCTAACAAGATATGCAAGTTCATATAAGTAGCTACTAATAAAGATAAATTACTAAATCATACCCTCATATGAACAATAATTCAAAGAAATAATCTACTAACAAAATTGAACATACCATGAAGACAATTAGAGCTACCATATTCAAAACCTCATTCTCAACAAATGCAAAAGACAAGAAACTAGCTACAAGATCTACAAACCCAAAAAATTGAGAGGACATAGGAATACATCATCCACACAAGGGATTGACTCAGGATCTCCCCACCTAAGGATAAAAAGGGTCAGAGGTAGAGTTCCTTCTCTTGGAACCTTGGTGACATCTCCGTAACAACAACAATGATCAAGGATTTTGAGGGATCTCTCAGACCTGTGAGGCTAGGTGGAGACGATACCTAGTACCTAAAATCCTACATCACCGAGAAGAGATACATGTTCAAATATAGATATATATACAAATCAGATATATGTAAATAGATGACCAAGATTGATACATCATATGGACCTCAACTAATTGAGTAACTACAACTTCATCCTGAGTCATGAAAGCACATCAGAGACATATATACATGAAACATAAAACATCATAGCTAATAGTGGTTAGATTCAAATCCTTGGAAAAGATGAAATGGATGGTAGTCCATTCCATGAATCCTCTAAAAAGTTAGCCTTATCAATAGAATGCAACACTAATGATAGATGCAGAAAGATCACTTGTTTGCATTTAATAAAAAAGTTCCACATTGTAGATCCTAGAGGATGATTCCTATTTGTGAAAATTGGAGCAAGATCATCATTGACCATATACTTAACCCTGATGATTCTATCCCAAAGTGATCTCAGTTCTCATACAATTTCTTAGATAATTTGGCACCTAAACTAATATTTCTCTCATATAAACTATGCAATCTACCCCCCCACAATCTTTAGGTAAACAAATCTTATCCTAGGAAACAAGAGGGACCTTTTGAGAACCATCCATGTTACTCCTCCAAATGAAATCTTTAAGGTATTTCCTTATCTTTTCCATAACATCCCTAGGTGCCAAAAGGACTATCATGATATAATTTGGTATGGAAGAGATAACTTACCTCACAAGAAGGATTATACCTGCAAGAGAAAGCCATCTTTCCTCCCAAGAAGCAATCCTATCTATGATGGATTGGAAGATGTTATCCCAAAATATCTCATGGAATGTTGAAAAAGAAAATCTTGGACTTGGAGATGTTAATTTTTTTCCCCGAGATGATACAATATTCTTCCAATGTTTCCTTGATCACTTTAGCCTCTCAAATCGAACCTTTACCAAACAATAGAAAATTATCTACAAATAGAATATGTGTGACTGATAACTAGGAATGATGGAGGGTTATACCTTCCCAATGACCCTGAGAATTCATAAGATATCAATATGCTTAAATCTTCTGTCATAATGATGAATAAAAAAGGGGATAGTGAATCCTCCTGTCTCACCCTTGTGAAGATGAAAATAAACTATATGGAGATCCATTTACCAACATAGAAAATTTAGACCCCTTGACACATGCCAAAAGCCACTTAATCCACTTATTATTAAATGCTAGCTTCTTCGTTATCTTCTTCAAGATATACCAATTAACTCTGTCATAGGCTTTCATCATGTCCAATTTGATGACCATTGACTAAAGACCTTGAACCTTGATTGAATGTAATACCTCATTGAAAATCAAAGATCCTTCAAATATGTCTTTACCTCAGACAAACCTCCTTACTCTGATGAACTACAACTAGTTGAATATCTGAGATGAATTGAAGATCTATGATTAGAGATGACCAAGTACTGAAATCATATGTAAGATGACTAAAATAGTCAATATTTTGTCATTGATGTCAACTAGTCTTGACAGTACTTATCATGTAAGTTACAAACATTTGAACATATGTTCAAGAAGAAAAGATGAAGAACATAGATATCTATATAAGGAAAAGATGATTATGATGAAGAAAGAGAAGGTAAATATTGGGTAACTTATTTGATGAGGCTATTGTTGGAATCTGCAATTGAAGCAATTATTGTATTGTCATTGATGTCAAACCTAAATTGGTAAAACTATTGCTATTTAAGAAAGTACTATATCTATTTGAGTGTTGCTAAGGGGATAGGAAAGGTTGGTGACAACAACACCTAAGGAAAGGTTCAGTTATCTTAATACTTCAATGAGTACTTGATTATGTTTCACAATGATAAGAAAATGGATTGTTTATCTTAGTGAGAATGAAGACTAAATTGGTAGGCTTAACCGAGAAAAAGTGAAGAAATCTAGTTTAAGCTGAGTGTTGTTTGTGTTGACCAAGCTAGTATATGTCGAGTAAAATTAGTGTTGACTGAATACCAGTTAATTGCCGAGGAAGACAATGTTAGCCGATGAAACAATTTATGTGGTGACCAAGATTTCTAGTGAAGACCGAGAAGTTGAATACTGTATTGACCGAGCATTAGTATTTTGCATTTGAGGAAGAATTCAGATTTCTAGCCGACATCGTTGAATTCTTGGATTATGTAAAACATGTTGACTTTATTTATTGATTGTATGAAAGCATTTAATGCACTGTAAAACATTTTATTGTAAATCTTTATGAGATTTGAGATATTTCTAAAAGGATAACCAAAGAACATAATGTAGGATGGATTCAATAAATCTGACCTAACTCTAAGATCTATGAAGGAGATTAAGAGGCAAAAGATGTATTGACCTAATAGAGGTAGTATTAAGGAAACCTAAGAGAGAGGTTGTTGTAAGGAAGTGGATGCAGGAAGTATTATTGATGTTATTGACTGTCTAAGAAGAGAAGGTTGAAGGAGAAGTGTTGTGATTGCTTGAAGAGGGTTCCAAGAAGATCAGTGATGGAGATGGAAAAGGTTCATAGTCAATAAGCCATCATATGTGTATGAAATTGGATCTGATATTTGCAAAGTGAGTTGTATATTTCTCATATCAATATTACTGCTACTTTCTAACCATTATAAGAGTCAAAATCCTTTTAACAAAGGTTGACCTAACATTCATAGGTATAAATCCCTTGAACAAGGTTGCATTCTAATGGAGTGTATGTAAGTCCTATAATAAGGGGCACTTTTAATAGAGTGGTTTAAATCCTTTAACCGGGTCACACCTAACAGTGTGTTTGTAACCTTTCACAGGGTTGGCTTAGTGAACATAATAGTAACATGTTAAAAAGTGGTCTATCCCTAATTGGATTTCCACTATAAATCCTAGTGTTGATACTTGTGAGAATGTTTTGGTTTGAACATTTCTATGTTTTACAAGTTAGATGTTGTTGGATAAGTGGACTGCACTATTATATGTTTATGTTATGTAATCAGTAATGATCGAGTAGGTGTTGGATATTAGATCTAATTTTTTGAAGAGTTTAAAGATTGTTTTTGTACATCTGGATCTAAGGAAAACTGATTCACCCCCCCTCTTTGTTGTTCTAAATCATATTAACAATTGGTATCAAAGCTATCAGTGCTTACAGAGAACAAGTTTGAAGGTACTTGAAGCAAATGATCAAGATGTATAAGAAGGAGGTACCAAAGCTCAATAAGGAAAACTTTCCTGCATGGCAAAGCTTGATGAAGCTGCATCTAGCCGGTATTGGTGATTTTGCAAAGTATTACATTGATCATGAGTATGTCACACCTGCTGCACCTCTGACTGTCAAGGAAATGAAAACTAAACAAGAGCACAACCAAGCAATTTTGGAGATTGTGTATGCCCTAAGTTATCTAGAATTCAAAGACATCAAAGACTGTAGTACTGCAAAGCAAATGTGGGACACCCTGCAAGCATTTATGGCAGTGATGTAAATGTGTTGAGAGAAAAACTTGAGAGCCTAAGAGGTAAATTTCATGAAATGAGAATGCAAGAAGGTGAGAATATTTTGTGGTAGAATAAAATAAGTTGCAAATGCTATTAGAGGAGAAAATGGAACTATTGAGGATGAAACTATAATAGAAAAAGTATTGAAAACTCTACTTCCTATCTATGCAATCAAAATTTTTGCAATTCACAAATCTAGATGTACCTCTCCTAATGCTCTTACTTTAGAAAGTTTGGTTGGTAAGCTTACTGCTTTTGAACTTTCTAACTATGATAAATTCACTATTGACCTAGTATTAAATCTACTTTTAAGTCACAAATGATTTTGAATAAGTCAAAGAAGGAAAAAGAAAGATGCATCTGTGAAAGTGAAAGTGATAGTGACAGTGGCACATCTGATGAAGAACTTGAGGAACTAGAAGCTCTTATGGCTAGAAGACTGAAAAGGGGAAAAGGAAGGTACAAAGGTAAACTCCCTATTATATGTTTTTCATGTAATAAAGTTGATCATATAGCTGCTAGATGTCCTAATAGGGATAATAAGGATGAAGAAAGAGACATCAAGAATAAAGACAAAAGAGAAGATAGAGGTTACCGAAGATACAAGGACTGCAAAGGAAAAGGTAAGAAATCCTGCTACATTGCTGAAGAAGAGACTGACACTAATAGTGATGATTTTGAAATTGAGGTTATCTATCTTGTAATGAAAGATGAATCTGATGAGGATGAGAAAACTGCATTGATATCTTATGTGAACAAAAATGATAAATGGATTATTGAGAGTGGTTGTTCACATCATATGACTGGAGATAAGAGTAAGTTTGATACCTTAAATCATTATAAAGGTAGGAGTGTGAAATTTGGTAATGATGCACCATGTCCTGTTAAAGGAAAATGATTGATTAAGCTGACTGATAAGATCACTTGTGAAAATGCTTATTAGATTGAGGGTCTTAACTATAATCTTTTCAGTGTTGCACAACTTAATAGCACTAGCTATCAAGTGAAATTTCATCATAGGAAGGCCAAAATATTTGATGCCATAGGTGAACTAATTGGAAGTGGAAAACAGACAAGAGGTAATTTATTGTATCTAGACCTATCTGAAGAAACATGTATGATTGCACAACTTGATGATATTTGGTTATGGCATAAGGGGCTATGACATGTTAACTTTGATAATCTGGTAGAAATTAGTAAGAAAAAGAAAGTGAGAGGTCTACCTAGATTGAAGAAACCTAAGAATATAATGTGTAAAGAATGTCAGTTGGGTAAGATGACTAAGCCTAGTTTCAAGAAAAAAACCTTTACTTCTGATAATATCTTATATTTGGTTCATACTGACCTTTGTGGACTGATGGGTGTACAAATCTATTATGGTGCTAGATATTTTATCATGTTTGTTGATGATTATACCAGAATGATGCATATAATGTTCTTAAAAGAAAAATCTGATGCTTTTCAATTTTTTAAGAGGTATGTGGTTAAGGTTGAAAAAGAGATAGGTAAGAACCTGAAGTGTTTGAGATCTGACCGAGGTGGAGAATTTGCATCAAATGAAATTAATCTATTTTGCAATGATAGAGGGGTCAAAAGATAGATGTTTGCACCTAGAAGTCCTCCATAGAACGGTATAGCAAAGAGAAGGAAAAAATCTATCTTGTACTATGCAAGGACATTAATGATTGAAAATAATGTTGCACAAAAGTATTGGAAAGAAGCTGTAAGTATAGTTGTTTATACTCTTAATCAAGTACAAATCAAAAAAGGTACAAATCTGACAGCTTATGAACTATGGCATGGGTATGCATCGAATGTAAAGTACTTTAGAAATTTTGGAAGTAAGTGATACATATTGAAGGATAGTAGGAATGGAAAATTTGATGCTAAGAGTGATGAGGGTATATTCCTAGGCTATGTAGAGAAAAATAAAGCTGACAGTATCAGAGAACCAAAAGATTACAGATCTTTTGTGTATATAAAGGAAGAAGAGGCAAGTGACAGACTTGCACCTGATGCTGATTCTCAGGTATGCAATGTTGAGCATTAGGATAACAATGCCAAGAGAGAAGAAGAAAATGTCGAGTGATAGGAAGAAGCTTCCGAGTATCAGGAAGAGGTTGTCAAGCATTCAATAGCTAAATATGACAATCTTGTTGGTGAACCTGATGAGCAAAATAAAAGAAGAGCAAAACCTATTCTAGCACAATATTTAAGGAGACATCACAAGCTTGAACAGATTATTGGAGATAAAGATACTATAATTCAGAATAGAAGAAAGGAAAGAGATCCAACATGTTTACTATGTGAATTTGAGCCTAAGATAACAAAGGAGGCATTAGAAAATAAAGACTGGATAGAAGCAATGAATGAAGAGATAGACTAGATAGAGAAGAATGATACATGGACTCTGGTGCCGAGACCAAAAGATAAGAATGTCATTGGGACAAAGTGGGTATTTCATAATAGGCTGAATGAACATGGTCAAATCACAAGAAATAAGGCTAGGTTGGTATGTAAAGGCTATGCACAAGAAGAAGGAATACATTATGGGGAGACATTTTCCCCTGTAGCAAGATTGGAAGGAGTTAGAACTCTACTTGAATATGCTTCTTATAAAGGTTTCAAGGTATACCAAATGGATGTCAAGTCTACATTTTTAAATGGTATATTGGAAGAAGAAATATATATTGAACAACTAGAAGGATTTGTTATCCAAACAGAAGACACATGGTTTGTAAACTAAATAAACCATTGTATAGACTCAAGCAAGCTCTCAGAGCATGGTATGAGACATTGCACAACTACCTAATACAGGTTGGATTCTCAAGGATAAATGACACAAGAAATCTATACATGAAAGATGAATAAGGTAAAGGAATCTTTTTGGCTAAGATCTTTGTAGATGATATTATATTTGGTGGACAAGATACATTACATAAGAAATTTTCAAATGAAATGCAAACTGAATTTGAAATGAGTATGTTTGGGGAGATCATTTTTTTTGTTTGTTTGCAAGTATATCAAATGGAGAAAGGAATTTTCATCACCTAATCTAAATATGTTCATGAGATACTGAAAACCTTTGGTGTGGAAGATTCAAGGCTAGTAAGTACTCCCATGGCTACTGGACAAAAGTTGTCTAAAAATGGTGATGATGTAGAAGTTAACCAAACTTTGTATAGATCTATGATCGGAAAGCTACAATATGTTGTACATAGTAGACCAGATATTACATTAGTTGTTGGGATTGTGGCAAGATTCTCTGCCAATCCTAAGGAAACTCACATGATGGCGGTTAAAAGAATCATGAGATATTTGAAGGGAATTGTTGACTATGGATTGTACTACAAGAAGCATGACAAATTTGAACTGAGAGCATATACAGATGTTGATTGGGCAGGAAATGTAGATGATAGAAAGAGTACTAGTAGTGGATCTTTCTTTCTTGGATAGAGATTAGTTTCGTCGACAACTAAGAAACAAAATTGCATTTCCCAATCTACTATTGAAGCTGAGTATGTGGCTGCAACTATGAATTGTTCAAATTGGATATGGATAAAGCAATTGTTGGTAGGCATGAAAGAATAAATCACTGAACCAATAGTCATCTTCTATGACAACACAAGTGCTATCAACATCTCCAAAAATCCAGTGATGCACACAAAGACCAAACACATTGCCATCAAGTATCGTTACTTGAGAGAACTGGTACAAGATAAAGAGGTCCGCATGGAATATGTGAATACAAAGGAACAATTAGTAGATATATTCACTAAAGCTTTACCTAAAGAAGCTAATGAATACCTGAGAAGTCAATTACGGGTCCTTCCCCTAATTGAGGCTGCCTAGTCAAGCTAGGAGCACTACATCAAATGTGTTGCAAAGAACATCTAACAAATTGATGCAGATAAAGGTCACACTTTAGGAGCAGCCTAGAGTTGTAAAATGAATAGAAAAGTCAAGAATAAGTCATAAGCAAGATGAAAAAGGGAGAAATATTGTACTGAACTGAAAGGATGATATCTACATCTATAGGATGTATGTTTTTGTTGCTGCTTTGGCATTTTTGTCAGTGAGGGAGATGATGACAGATGAATACATAGAATGAAAAGATCAAGACAGTGGGAAGAAATTCAATGGATGGTCAAGCATGACTAATTGGTTTTGTAGCAGAATGAAGTTAAGGATATTATAAATTTCTCTGATGGAAAGATAAGTTTTTCGATTCGTTGGTAATTCATGTGATATTCATATGGTGTTGCCATTAATGCCAAAGAGGGAGATTGTTGGAAACTACAATTGAAGCAATTTTTGTATTGTCATTGATGTCAAACCTTAATCAGTAAGACTATTGCTATTTCAGAAAGTACTATATCTATTTGAGTGTTGCTAAGGGGATAGGAAAGGTTGGTAACAAGAGCACCTAAGGAAAGGTTGAGTTATCTTGATACTTCAATGAGTACTTGATTATGTGGCACAATGATAAGACAATGTATTGTTTATCTTAGTAAGAATGAAGATTAAACTGGTAGGCTTAACTGAGCAAAAGTGAAGAAATCTAGTTTAAGCCAAGTGTTGTTTGTGTTGACTGTGCTAATATATGCTGAGCAAAATCAGTGTTGACCGAACACTAGTTAATTGTCGAGGAAGACAATGTTAGCTAAGGAAACAGTTTATGTGGTGACTGAGCTTTCTATTGAAGACCGAGAAGTTGAACATAGTATTAACCGAGCATTAATATTTTGCATTCGAGGACAAATTCAGATTTCCAGCCGACATCGTTGAATTCTTGGATTATGTAAAACATGTTGACTTTATTTATTGATTGTATAAAAGCATTTAATGCACTGTAAAATGTTTTATTGTAACTATTTAAGAGATTCAATATATTTCTAAAAGGATAGCCAAAGAACATAATGTAGGAAAGATTCAAAGAATCTAACCTAACCCTAAGATCTATGAAGGAGATTAAGCGATAAAAGACGTATTGACCTAATAGAGGTAGTATTAAGGAAACCTAAGCGAGAGGTTGTTGTAAGGAAGTGGATGCTGGAAGTATTGTTGATGTTATTGACTATATAAGAAGAGAAGGCTGAAGGAGAAGTGTTATGATTGCTTGAAGATGGTTTTGAGTAGATCAGTGATGGAGATGGAAAAAGGTTTAGAGTCAGTAAGCCAGCCTATGTGTATGGAATTAGATCTGATATTTGCAAGGTGAGTTGTATGTTTCTCAAATAAATATTATTGCAACTTTCTAACCATTGTAATAGTCAAAATCCTTTTAATAGAGGTTGACCTAACAGTCATAGGTATAAATCCTTTGAACAAGGTTGCATTCTAATGGAGTGTATGTAAGTCCTATAACAAGGTGCACTTTTAACAAAGTGGTTTAAATCCTTTAACCGGGTCACATGTGATAGTGTGTTTGTAACCTTTAACAGGGTTGACTTTTCACCGAGCTCACTTTAGAAGAGTGAACAGAATAGTAACATGTTACAAAGTGGTATTTCGCTAATTGGTTTTCCACTATAAATCCTGGTGTTGATACTTGTGTGAATGTTTTGGTTTGAACATTTCTATGTTTTACAAGTTAGATGTTGTTGGATAAGTGGACTGCACTGTTATATGTTTTTGTTATGCAATTAGTAATGACTGAGTAGGTGTTGGTTATTAGATTTGATTTGTTGAAGAGTTTAAATATTTTTTTATACATCTAGACCTGAGAACAACTGATTCAGGCCCCCCCCCCCTCTTTGTTGTTCTAAATCATATTAACAGCTATGACTGTATATTGTTGACATGATCATGTTGCATTAATCTATCTTGAAGAAGAGATTAAAATTTGTACAGGTTAATGTGGCTGGTAATTAAAGTTTTATGTATACACCGAGCCAGTGCAGTGTATACCGAGTGACAGTATTAACCAAGCTAGTCTAACTAGTTATCACCAATGTATTTATTTATTAACTAAGTATGGATGATAACATTAAATGCTAAGGTTAATGGATTGATTATGATGAGCTAGATATTGTTATGATTTCAAGGTTAAGGATGAATTCTGTTACAAGATCCATGGCTAAAAAAATTCAAAGATGATCTAAAGGATGAGATTGAAACATGTTATGAACACATCTACTGAGGAAGGTTAAGCAGAAAAATGGATGAAGGATATAAAGAGGCAAAATCTAATGGTTGAAAAGAAAATGTTTTACCTATCTATTTAAGAGACATGAGTTTCATTTCTGAAACATGTCCAAAGAAGAAGACTGTAGAGAATTTATGTGAAGACAATTTTCATGCATGCATGATAAACCTAGTTATTGAAGAATCGAGCTAAAGAGTTTTTACCCAACATTAGAGAATACTTTGCCGAGTACAAGTAAGTTGAGATATTGAAGGAAGTGAATTGTTTACTAATCAAATGATTATTTCTGAGGGCTTAGCATAGATCTGAATATCTTCAATTGAGTTGTAATTGAATCACATCATTAGTGTATTAGTTTAACCATTGATTCAGAAAATCTCATAACTGAGTAGACTTACAGTCTTATGTTCTACCCTGTGACATTCTTCTGAATGTAAAGTGTTATCTTGTTCACCCCATAGTGAATGTTGGTCAATAGTTAATGGTTAGTGTTAAATCTTCTAACAAGGTTGCACTTAACAATGTGTCTTTTAGCCTTTAACAAGGTTGGCTCTTCATCGAGCTCACTTCAAAAGAGTGAATTATTTTGGGTTATTGGTCTCGGGTGTTTTTTCCATTAACAGGGTTTCCATGTTAAATCATTGTGTTATGACTTATTTGTTATGATTGTTTTGCTGTCATATTTTACATACCACATAATTGATTAAGTCGATAATCATATTTGGATATTTACTGGTATTTCGTAAAAGGACATAGACAGATTGAAATTATTTGTTACCGCGCTGCATATTTTGCTTGAATTGGTTTGGAAAGTACATCTTTGTATTTGGGACTATAGGATAAATTATTTAATTGATTTATCCCCCCCCCCTGTCTCACTTATTCTAACAATTGGTATTAGAGATATATTGGTTTCTTGGAAGAAATTTTTAAGGACTTGAGAAGAAAGATCACAAGATGTATAAGAGGGAAGTGTCGAAGCTCAACAAGGACAACTTTACTACATGGAAAAGCTAGATGAGACTTCACATATCTAGAATTGGATATTCTACAATACATTTACTGGAAAATGGCTACATACAACTGACTATTAGACCTCTAACTCTTGATCAACTTAAAGACAAACATGAACACAATATTAGTATGATAGAGTGTTCTTGTTCCTCTATCTGATGTTGAATTTGAAGATGTCAAAGATTGAACTATAGAAAAGAAGATGTGGGATAAAATTTCTCTAGTTCATAGTGATGATTTGAATGTGATGAGAGCCAAAGCTTAAAAATTGAGAGGCTGATTTGATGACATGAAGATGAAGGAAAGAGAGAACATTACACAATACTCAAACTAGATCAAAGAGGTAGTTAATGCTATTCGAGGAGTGGGGGGAATTATTATTGAGGAAATAATGATACGTAAGATACTAAGAACCTTTTTTCTTGTCTATGTAATGAAAATATCTTCTATTCATGAAATTGGGTCTACACCTAGTACCATTGTTACTCTTGATAGTCTAATTGGAAAGTTAACAACTTTTGAGATGAATAATTTTGATAATAGTGTTGTACCAAATGTTGAATCTGCATTTATGTCAACTCTTAAGATTATTAAAACTAGCAGTAAGCATAATATAAAGAATGAAAGTTATAGTAACAATGATGATGAGCTTGATGAACTTGAAGCACTAGTGTCCCGAAGACTGCAAAAAGGTAAAGGAAGATATAAGGGAAAGTTACCTTTATCTTGTCTTAACTGTAAAGAAGTTGGCCATATTATTGCTAGGTGCCTAATAGGAAAGAAGATGACAAAGACTGTGCTGGTGATGGAAAATTTGGTAGAAGGAACAACAACTGGAATAATAGAGGAAACCAAAAATACAAAAGAGACCACCGAGATTATAGAGACAAAGGAAATAAGGTTTGTTACCTTGTTGATGATGATGATGACACCAACACTGACATAGATGATGATGTTGAGGTAGTATTTTTTGCAATTAAAGATGATTTAGGAGAAGAGGAAAGGTATGCAGAAATAACACTTATCTCTAAAGTTAGTAAGAATGATACTTAGATTATAGATAGTGGTTGTACACATCACATGACTAGTGATAAAAATAAGTTTCAACATTTTGAGTATTAGAATGGAGGGTCAGTAAAAATTGGAAATGATAAACCATGTAAGGTAAAAGGAAAATGATCAATCTTGTTGAATGATAGAATTAGATGTGATAATGCATACTCAATAAAAGGACTTAACTATAATTTGTTGAGTGTAGTACAACTTAATAAATCAAGTCACCACATTTCATTTGAGAGAAATAAGGTGAGAATCTATGATGAAAATGGAAAACTTTTGGCCCTGGAGGACAATCCAAAGGTAATTTATTTTATCTTGACAATGTTGAGACTTCTTGTTTACTCATGAAAAATGAAGATGCATGGTTATGGCATAAAAGATTATCTCATGTAAATTTTGATAACATGATTAAGATCAGTAGAAAGAGAGAAGTTAGGGGGTTTCCTAAACTTGCAAAACTTGATCATGTTATGTGTCATCAATGTCAAAAAGGAAAAATGACAAAATCTAGTTTTAAAAAAAAAAACTATTCATCTAAAGGAATTTTGGAGTTCGTTTACACCAACTTATGTGGTCCTATAAGAACTAAAAGCTACTATGGTGATAGATACTTTATTTTATTTGTTTATGACTATACTAGACTGATGACAATCATGTTCTTAAAAGAAAAATCTGAGGCATTCAAATTGTTCAAATGGTATAAGGCTAAATTGAAAAAGAAACCAGGAAAGTTTTGAAATCCTTAAGGTCTGGTAGAGGAGGTGACTTTATTTTTGATGAATTCACCATCTACTATAATGAGAATGGAATCATAAAGAGGGTTTCTGCACTGAGAACACCACGACATAATGGAATTGCTGAAAGAAGGAACCAATCAATTGTTGATTGTGCTATAGCCTTGATGATTGAGAAAAATGTTTTACAAATGTACTAGAGAGAAGTAGTTAGCACTACAACTTATGTTCTTAACCAAGTTCAGCTAAAGAAAGACACAAACAAGAAACCTTACAAGTTATGGTTTAGATATACACCGAGTGTAAGTTATTTCAAAATCTTTAGTAGTAAGTGTTATTGTTACCCTAATTTTCATGTGCATGCAAATTTGGCTAAAATCTATCCCAAGATCTCTATTTTTACTGTGCCAAACATCCCTAAAAATTTCATGAAATTGTACCTTATCTTCTGGCCTCTGCAAATTGTTCTATTCCCTGGTCTGCAAGTCACAAAATTTCATAAATATAGCCATTGTGCCAAAAAAACCCTAGAAAACCCTAAGCCTGGTACTATTTTTATGTTACTTTATCAGCAACTTAAAAGATCCCAATATCCACATGCCTTTTAATTTTTCTTTGGTTGCCAGTTCTCTTATTCTTCCTAGTGGTTACCTTTTCTTTCGATGAACTAGCGACTGCAATATTTCTCTTGGTCATGAAATAAAATGGTGGTGCCCTTAGTCATTCGATGAATCTATGAATTTCCCTCAGTCGGGCATTCGCTTAATCAAACTCAAGGTTAAGCATCCGGTTTAGCAATTTTGTGAATGTCTTATTTGCGCATTCTCTAGAATTAACTGAGGTTAAGAATTTCATTCAGTGACTTGGTGATTTCCTTTAGTTGTGCATTCGCTAAGAAGTCCGATGGTCTTTTTATGTGGGGTCACAGTTAAGAAGATCAACAGATATCATGAATTTGCAAAGGTTTTTTCTGACACTTGCAAAAACATGATAGTCATCGATCTTCCCCTTTTGCTCAGTGCTTCATGCTTTTGTGGGTCCACTACCACATTGTCCTATCTGGAGGTTTCTGATTGGTTGAAGGTAATGACTTGTAAAGATTGTCAGAGTGGGCCCGATGACCTGTATCACTTTGATCCAATGGCTAGTGCATAATCTCATGGAGTGTGTCAGAGCCATGAGATTACATGCCAATTGTTGATTTCTTTCTGCTATCAGAGCTATGTTGGGTGGGTCCTCATTTGCTGATGTGCTCAAATATGATTGGTCTATGTAGTGATGAATAGATATATATTAGTGGGGCCATGTTAGAGGATCTGCAGAGATGTCAGAAGGATCTAGATCTATGGATGGAGCATGTTTTGATGGAATCTTTTGAAGACATGAGAACATGCACTGACTGTCCATTTTTCCAAGTACTTAGAACATGTTAGGTGGATCTATGTTGCTAGGTGTGCTGATGGGCTCGAATATAATTGGTTGCCGAGTGCTGACAAGGTTACAGTTGGTTCTATTTGTCAGAGGGTCCCGGTCTCATAAAGATCTATAGATGGCACATGTTCTGAAGGAATATTCAAAGGCTTTGAGATCATGCACCAGCCATTGAAATGGAATCTTGTCTTCAGTGGATCCGATGTTAGAAAGGTGTTGAGTTGTTTGTTGATGGAGCAATCAGAGCAAATGGAAAGTTGACATGTGGTAGAATGGGCCCATGGTTAATGAAGTATTCCATGATTCTGTGACTGAAGGGGTATTTCATGTTTGCCAGACTTAACTAGGGTCAGCTAAAAGTTTAAATGATTCTGTGACTAAAGGAAAATAGAACCCGAGGTAGACTTACGGTTAAGTTTGCAGTCAAATGTCAAGCCTGGGTAAAAGGGAAGATCTGACGGTCACGTTTTAAAGTAAGTTTGAATCTTGAATATGAACCATTGAAGAAGAAAATTATGGCCCCACCTATGATCGTTAATATATTTAAATTCAAATATCTCACAGTATCAAATTTTAACAGTTATGGCAAGTCCGAGTTGCAGGTAGGTAGATGGATCATGGAAGCTAGATTTTTTGCAGATATAAACTTAAAATGGACATGCAAACATAGATATCTGATCAGCTAGGATATTTTCATATGCATTTACGATCAGTCTGGGATAGAATTAGGGTTTGATTATTATATGAAAATTTATGTAACCCTAATTAGATTTTTTGCTCCTACCTGTGTGTGTTAAGGGAGATGTATATAATGTTTTTTGAGAGATTTTAGAGCTCAGAATGACTTTTTGTAAAAGAAGAGTTGGACAATTGTAAAGAGAAAATATATATTTTCTTAGAAATCTATCTATGGCATTCTTCATGCCCTCTGGTTTTCTACAATTGTAAATTCCCATTGATAATTCAAATATTGGAGAGGTATTTTTGTGACAATTCTTCATGTCCCTATGCTTCCTTGTCTGAATTATCTCTTAATGAGCTCAGTATTCATATTTTTTAGTGATATCTTAGCGTTCTTGGTGTTGGCATTAAGTATGATTGTCATTAGTGACAACACTTATTCAAACTCTAGGTGTTTATTGAGCAGAACCATGTTTACGGAGAAAAATAGTGTTTATCGAGCAAAACAGTGTTTACCAAGTAGAACAATGTTTACCGAGTAGAACAATGTTTACCGAGTAGAACAATTCTTATCGAGTTATCTTCACTAAGTGATGAGATGAGCAGTGTTTACCGAGTGCCAGCACAGTAAACAGGGAATTCAGTCTCTACCGAGTGACACTATATCTACCGAGTCTCCAGTATATACCTAGTTCAAAACTACAACTGAGTGGTTAGTATGGACCAGGCCTCCACTTCTACCGAGTGTATGATGATTCTGAGTAACGTAGTGGATGCCCAGTATTAGAAAGTCACCGAGTTAGTTTGCAGTAACCGAATCACTATATTTAGGCCGACTCACTAATACTTGTGTTTTCTTGTTTAGAGTTGACTTTGATATTGTTTTGTAATTATTTTGATTGATATATAAACAATGTTTTGTATCCTATCCAAAAGTGTGTGTGATAAAGTGAGAAGTGAAAAAGAGAAGAAAGGCAGAGATAAGAGAATTACAAAGGGATACAACAGTATAAGAAGCAGCAGAGACATATCTATCACAGAAGGTGATCAGTACATCAGAGAATCTCAATCAGCAAGAATAGTTGCAAGTAAGAGATCTACTATTTCATCCTAACAGGTGAATCAGCCCCAAATCCTTTAACCGAGTAGACTTAACAGTCTTTGCAAAAAATCTCTTAACCAAGTGCATACTTCTTTGTATGTTTGTAAATCCTCTAATAAGGTGGACCTAACAGTCCTTATTGCTCCTAACAGGGCAGATCATCAGAAGTGATGATTGTAAGCCTTAACCGGCAAACTTTATACTACAATATTGAAGTTTAGTGGGTTTCATCCCCACCCCAGTTTTACTTTCTATTTGGAAGGTTTTTGGGTCACCAAATCTCTGTGTTCAAATTGTTATGAATGTTTTATTCTTTCTGTTACTCATGCATATAGTTAGCTTATCAATCTAATGGTTAAGATCTAAAATTAGTAAAAGTTTTGAAGTTACTGATTCACCCCTCCCCTCTCAGTAACCTAGCTAGTATTGAATATTTCCAGCAATTGGTATCAGAGCTACATGGTTCTCAGAATAAAGTTTGACAACTTGAGAAAAGATTCAGGACAATGGAGATATTCAAACTTAACAAAGTAATTGAGAATGAAAAGCTAGATCTAGAAATGGCCATAACTCAACTCAAGGAAGAAAAAGAGCATCTTTCCCTTTCCCTAAAAAGAAGGAAGGAACTTGCAAATCAGATGAATGATGACCAGTATGTTGAAGAAAAGATTGAAGACTTTTTCCCTTCAAGCAGCTCAGATGAAGCAAACAATGAAGCAAAAGAACTTCTAGATAAGAATGGATCTCTACAAGAAGTAAGAAAATTAAAAAGACAACAGGAAATTCAGTCAACAAGATTCTGTGAAATCTTGGAACAAAGAAACAAGATGAAAGATGAAATAGATGGAAAGAACAATGAAATCCAGAATCAAACTCTTCAGTTAGAAAACCTTATTAATCAAGTCTCCAATGCAAATGAAGAAATCTTGACTCTGAGATCAGAAAATGAAAATATAAGAGAGGAACTAAGATCTGAAAAGAAAATCAATTTAAGATTGATAAGTGACCTAGATACTGAAAGGAAAATCAATGAAAGAATGTTGAAATCTCAAGAAGATTTGAATTAGGTGTATGAACAGAACCTTCATAGGCAAAAAGGAAAAGTAGGACTTGGATACAAAGAGGAAGGTGAATCCTCCAAACAAGGTACTCAAATGAATCAGAAACCTACTTGTAATCAATGTGGCAAAATTGGTCATACTTCAAACAAATGTTGGAGCAATGGAAAAGAAAAATTCAATGGAAAATGCTACAATTGAAATCAACATGGTCATAAAGAAAATGAATGCAAGGAGAAACCAAGATTTAAAGGCAAATGTCACAAATGTAACAAACAAGATCACAAGGCATCAGAATCCAGAACTAAAACACCCAATCCAGCAGAACAAATTATGAAAGCAATGTTTGGTTGGGATTACAACACTTGGTGTAGATATCATTACTATGGATAATATGGACACATTGGCATGAATTGTGTAAGGTATCACTTGAGAAAAAGGGATACTACCATAAGATGTTACAAATGCACTAAGCTTCGTCACATAGCTAAAAATTGCATGAATCTAGGCAAAGTCAAAGATGAAAAGAAAGCAAAAGTAGATAGCATCAGGAAGAAGATAAGACAATAGTGGATCCCTAAACCTACCAAGAAAACCGGTCCAAGTAATGAAGTCACTCATGAAGAGAGTGGCTCTATCAATTCTAACTAAGTCTCCAAGAAAGAAGTGGAACTGTATCCTCATAGACATATTCCAAATAGTTCTTGAATTGAAAGGAAGAAAGATCCAAATCAATATGCAAGATACAAGAGAAAAATAGGAAGGTCGCTATCATTTTGAACCAAGGAAGGTCGAGAGTAATGTAATTTCATTGGGTTATCGAGTAAGGTCAGAGTAGTATGTTCCCCAAGTTGCAGAATCTTCACCGAGCAATTAATGTTTAGTGGATGACAGTCTGTTGAATTCTATACCCTAATTCCTACGGAGCATTAATGAAAAAGTTTTTAACAAAAAGCATGAAATCAAATTCATTCTTCACCATGAATATCAGCATATTGAGCGGAAAAATTTCTAAGTGCGATCAAGTGATTCAAAGCAAAATTTTGTAGCAGAAATTTTTCGAAGAGCTACCATGGCATCATCCAACACCAAAGTAAAGAAAGGTTCAGAAATGTTAGTTCATGGAGAATGGAAAGCATCGGATTTCAAACTTGTGCCCATGATTGTAGAAACCCTAGATCCAAGTGGAGCTCAGTCTCAAATTCCTCCAAAGGTACTTCTTGTAAATGACATTCGCAGTCATTTTAGAGGTACAATTCAAGAACTTGGAACCCTAGAGATAGATTTTGTTCATGATGAATTGTGTGTTGATTGTGTTCTTAAACCGGAACATAAACATTTGGAAGATAAGGGTTTAACACATATCACCCACTTGCCTCGGAGTTTCCAGATAAAATGGATAAGATATATTCTAAGCTGAGTGCATGAAGGTAAAATTTGGCTTGAGAAACCAATGGAAATATCAAACAAGATGATTCACTGAATCACTGGTCTTCCCATGCTTGCCAAGGCAAAATCTACTAAAACCCTAGGTTGGGTAGAGCTAGAAAATAAAACCCTAGCTGAATGGGACAGTAGAGGTATGAGAATAAATATCATTACTGATGTAGAACTAAAATTTGGCACATATGTAATAGCTCACAAGATATACAGTTCAAGTCGACAGAATAGTGTTTCGTGTGAAGCAGTTGACCTAGCCTATAAAATTGTGAAGAACAAGCTGTCATTTGACCTAGTAGCTCTATTGTTGAAACAGTTCAACAAGAATATGGAGAGCATCCAAACCTCAAAGAACAATCCATGTAAGTTTGGCTCACTATTGGTTTGTTTATTTTTCTATGCTCAAAAGTTTTTCCCATCTAAAGGCATGGTAAAATGGAGAAAGGATGTGCCTATTCTTTATCAGATAAATGAGTATA
The DNA here is from genome assembly GCA_027943335.1 of Chamaecyparis obtusa. Taxonomy (NCBI): domain Eukaryota; kingdom Viridiplantae; phylum Streptophyta; class Pinopsida; order Cupressales; family Cupressaceae; genus Chamaecyparis; species Chamaecyparis obtusa. The sequence goes on along the minus strand of BSBK01010958.1, from coordinate 64,154 downwards.
TTGCAGAAATGGGTGAGAATTTTACAAGCATAATGGATAATTATTTTGAATCTTTTAAGGAGAAGATGAATAACAGATTCCAGATTCCACTAAAATTGGTGGAAGATTATAAAGATGATGTTTGTTTTATGGTTGATTGTGATAGAGTATATATTCAGGTAGTAAGGCCCAGGATTGTATGGGTAAAACCTCTTCCTTATGAGATAAAAATTGATGAGACAAAGGATATAATTGAAGCCCTAGTAAATCAACTCATTGATCCAAAGGCTCCATACTTTGGAACATATGATGAAGCTAAGGTAAGAATTGAGCTAAGCATAAAGCTTCCATAGGTGGTTAACAAAGGCAGAAAGAGGATGGCCAAGATGCAATCTAGCACACCTCTAATGTTAACCTAGGACAAACGAGAAGATATTGTAGGAGAAGAAGAAAAGGATGAGAGTAAAGAAGAACAAGTTCCTGTAAAGAAGAAAGGAAAGGTAACTATCACCAAGGAACCCAAGCAACCCACTGCAGTATTCATAAGGAAAAGATCAAGGGACAAGACAGGAAAAGTAAAGGATGACATAGTACTCAAAAGGCCTCCTCCCTCTCTTGAAGAAAAGATTAAGGATTTGAGAGAAGGATCTAGAATTGCAAATTTCAAATCTCTCAAATATGAAACAAGGTCAGAAGCAGAGCAGCAGGAATTGAAGATGCGATTATTGAGAAAATGGGAAGATGGAAATACTCACCTAAAGAATTAGCTTCTCAAATCCCAGGAGCTTTATTAAACCCAATCAAGATGAGATGGTCTAATGCAAGGCAAACTGTTAAGGACATCTATGCTCAAACCTTAAGCCAATTGATGCCAAGTTTGAAAAATGCTAAAATAAATAAGGCATTGATAGATAATGAGTCCAAGATGACACTAAAATTCAACGGTTGCTTAATTTTGATCAAGGATATAGAGTCGGTTGTGAAGAGTACAGAATCTACTTGGAAAAACACTTATCATCTTCACAAACCAAGTACTAAAACTGTGATAATTAAAGATATTGAAGATGACAGTGATGAAGAAGATGAAGAAATAGTTCAGATTGATAATGTTGAGATAGAAGAAGCAGGAAAAGAAGCTACCGAGGAAGCTGAGAAGAATGTTGAGGAAGATGATCCAGTTCAGATAGCTGCAGAGGTAATTGTCTCACTTCCCCACTCTCTAGTAAAAATTGTTACATCTACCATGGAGAAAACTTCAAGTGTGATTGTGACAACTCCCTCAGATACATCAAATGTCCAATCATCACTAGCACAGTTTAATGTATCAATGAAAAAAGTGGCTACCACTTCATCTACCAAGCTTTAGCCTCCTTCATCCATCGAGTTGCAGTCTTTTGTACCTTCTTCAATTTTGATTTTTTCAACAGTAAGTACTTCAGATTCTACAATTGTAAATACTTCAATTTTTGGTTTATCAAATATTCTAGTTAGCATCCCATCATTTGGAAGTTTATCAATTTTCACTACAAGTCCTACTGTGTCTACCATAATTTCTACTACAAAAGCATTAAGTCTAAAGACTCAACTGAGTACAAAATTTTTGAGCAAGAGTGTAGTAGAAGGTATATATCTAGATGAGGAGATAGAGATTCCCTAGTTAGATTTTGCAAACCTCACCATAGATCAAATGAAAATAGTTGGTGAACTCCAGAAGAAAGCAAAGCAGAAGAAACTAAAAGAAGAAAGAGATAAGGAATATAAAATCATTGAGGATGCCAAGAACATTTTGACAAAAGCTATAGGTGTTGAAGTTGATTCCTCTCAACACATTTTGTTGTAGTTGGCAGAAGCAGTTAACAAGTTCAATGATGATTCCTCTAGAATAGACAAGTTGCTTGAGAAGGCTAAGAAGAAGTTTGATAATGAAGTGCTTGAGCACATTGCTCAACAAATTGCTATCAATCAGGTAGGGTTATCTTCAGTCTTGACTAGCATTGAGTCCTCCCATTCCAAGGTAACATCTCTTTTTGTCAAAATCTATAATGTTGCTGAGTTCTCAAAGGAGATCAAAGACAAAATAAATAAGATTGATGACGATCTAAAGATCAGTGCACAAAAGTTGCAACTTGAACCTAGTTAAAGCTCTGCACATCATATGAGAGTCAAATTCCTATCTAATAAGCAGTCAAAATTATTGAGAGAAGATGCAAGGATCAAATCAACATTAATAGATATTCAGAACATGATCCTTCCCATCATGGATACAATGCAAAAACATATTGCATACTCAAAAACATTGATCCATGACAATCAATTTTCAATTGTAGATCACATGATTGAACTCTGTGCAGAAGTCCAAGTTGCACTCCATACATGCAAGATTCTACAAGAGAATTGGGATAGAACTCTAGCATTAATAAGTAAGGTACACTCTAATTTTCTCTCACATTTTGGCATCTCCATGTAAAATATTTGTATATACACCTTTGGCATTATTGTCAAAAAGGGGGAGAATGTATATAAGATATATGAGATATGAAAGGGGGAGAAAGTATAAATAGGAAATATGAGTATGAGGAGATACAAGATATTTGTATATATACTATATGGGGAGACATGAAATGTATATACTACAGTATGAAAAAAAAAGAGAGACAAATTCAACATGATTTTTTGTTTTTGGGCAATAAGTGTTTTTGTCACTAATGCCAAAGGGGGAGATTGTTGGCATTAAGTATGATTGTCATTAGTGACAACACCTATTCAGACTCTACGTGTTTACCAAGAAGAATAGTGTTTACCAAGTAGAATAGTGTTTACCGAGCAGAACAGTGTTTACCGAGCAGAACAGTGCTTACCAAGTTATCTTCATCGAGTGATGAGATGAGCAGTGTTTATCGAGTGCCGGCACAGTAAATAGGGAATTCAGTCCCTACCGAGTGTCACTATATCTACCAAGTCTCCAGTATATACCAAGTTTGAAACTACAACCAAGTGGTTAGTATGGACTGGGCCTCCACTTCTACTAAGTGCATGATGATGCCGAGTAATGTAGTGGATGTCGAGTATCAAAAAGTCACCGAGTTAGTTTGCAGTAACCGAGTCACTATATTTGGGCCGACTCAGTAATACTTGTGTTCACTTGTTTAGAGCTGACTTTGATATTGTTTTGTAATTATTTTGATTGATATATAAACAATGTTTTGTATCCTATCCAAAAGTGTGTGTGAAAAAGTGAGAAGCAAAAAAGAGAAGAAAGGTAGAGATAAGCGAATTACAAAGGGATACAATAGTATAAGAAGTAGCAGAGACATATCTATCATAGAAGGTGATCAGTATATGAGAGACTCTCAATCAGCAAGAACAGTTGCAAGTAAGAGATCTACTGTTTCATCCTAATAGGTGAATCAGCCCCAAATCCTTTAACCGGGTAGACTTAACAATATTTGCAAAAAATCTCTTAACCGAGTGCATACTTCTTTGTATGTTTGTAAATCCTCTAACAAGGTGGACCTAGTAGCCCTTATTACTCCTAACAGGACAGATCATCAGAAGTGATCATTGTAAGCCTTAACCGGCAAACTTTATACTGCAGTATTGAAGTTTGGTGGGTTTCATCCCCACCCCAATTTTACTTTCTATTTGGAAGGTTTCTGGGTCACCAAATCTCTTTGTTCAAAGTGTTATGAATGTTTTATTCTTTTTGTTACTCATGCATATAGTTAGCTTATCAATCTAATGGTTAAGATCTAAAATTAGTAAAAGTTTTGAAGTTACTGATTCACCCCTCCCCTCTCAGTAACCTAGCTAGTCTTGAATATTTCCAACACTTGGTCCCTCTTTCTTTCTACATGATGATTTGATGTGAATGTTTTTGTCAGTATACTTCAACCCCTTAACTATCCTATCTCATTCCTATACCTAGTTGTAGAGGTGAATGTTTGTTTGCAGGTCATAGATTGTTGTCTAACTCCAATGAGTGTTATTGTTTGTGAGATAACCTCTCTTTCCCTGAATACCCTCTTTTATTTGTAGACCCTTCTATGAAATACTTATGCAAGCCTATTCAGTGAGTTTTTATCCCATAGACCTAAGTCTATTCATTGAATCCATCGTTTGTACTATAATTCATACCTTCATTCTAGTGTATCACCTAGTAGGTAGTTTTCTTTCAAGTCATTTCCCCTTCAAGCATTCCCTCTATCCCTTTTCCTCAAAATATTTACTTTCATGTCAAAAAAGAAAATTAAGGTGATTATCCAAGAGGAACCAGCCTAGAATATGGAGGTCTCATCTTAGTTAGCAAAGGTCCCACAATGTAGAGATGATTCCCATGTTATACTGAGTTATCAAGACCAAGAGAGCTTGAAAGAAGGGTGCAAACTTAGTGTATAACAATTCTGGCACGCCTGGTGGGATAGTAAAGAATCAAATTTCATGTTAAGGTTATGTTATCTCTGATATACATATTGCATAATATAGACTTTTAGAAGTTGTTCTATCAAGTATATCTAGTGACTCCATTGGTGGAAGGATTCAGGACAACCTTGTTCAAGGTTTATGAGAAGAATTGAGACTAGGAGCTCAAAGCCTACTAAATTTCTAGAGTTGCCCTCAAAAAGAAGCTATAAAGGCAGGTCAACTCAAAGAACATCCCCTGCAAGGAGAGTTTAGTCTACACCACCTAATACTATAGAAAGGAGACCTTTTCCCTTTCATTCCAGAAGAAGAGGAAGATCTCTAACCAGAGATCTAGAAGAGGATTCAAATCCAGTAGAAAATACAGCTCAATTAATTGTTAATCTTCAAATCACAGGTCCTACGATGGCTAGACAATTTTCTTTTGCACCTTTCAACCAAGGAAGTCTATTGACTTTTGTTGTACATCATGATGTGCCCTTGGTAGCATTGAAGAGATTACCTGATTTCATAGGTGAAGGGTAGAGCATAGCTTTTGAGCACATAAGAGATGTGACCACGATCTGCAACATACACAACATGACCCAAGAAGATGTGGCCACAAAGTTATTTGCAACCTATCTAAAAGGTAAGGCTCTTGAATGGTTTAGAACTCTAGCTATTGGTTCCATTAATTCATGGGATGGGTTAGGAGATGTATTAAGTAAACATTTTGAGGATAAATCAGATAACTTGTCTCTGGTAGAGAAGTTAACAACCATAAAAAGAGACCCTCAAGAACAAAGGATAGATTAAAATGGTAGATTCCTTAAAACATGGAATAGAATTCTAGTCTTAGTAAGACCATCAGCTTCCCATGCTTTCCTATACTACTTACAAAGTCTGAATGGTCAAATTTTTGTCATGATCCAATCCATGGGTGGTACCACTTTACCCCAAGCTTTTGACACTGTTGTCAAGGTTTAAAATTGTTTAATTCAAGTAGGCATTATAGCTAGAAGGCCACATATGCCTAGTTTTCCTAGCCTTCAACCCATTGCACCTACACAAGTACCCCCATTTACCCCTATTCCCACCATATTGGTGCCTCAAGCTAGTACAAGTGGTCAAGAGCTAAGAACAAGTTTCTCCCAAGAGCTACAAGAGATGAAGAATAGCCAACAAAGTGGTTAGCAAGAAATGAAAAATTTGTTGTAGACCTTGACTAAAGAGGTCACAAATTTAAAGAAACAAGGTCAAGGAATTAGACCACCTTTTCAGCAACAAGGCCAAGGTCCTAATCAATAATATCAAAATCAAGGACAACCTTATCAACAAAATAGGCCGCCATTCCTAGGAGGCTATCAAGGGAAAAGACAAAGTTTTAATCAAAGACCATTCCAACCATATAACCCTGCACCTCTCAATTCTGCAAATCCAGTGAGGGACATGGTTCCTAGCCAAAATAATATGGCTATGGATAATGAATGGTGTTTTCCCTATAATCAGCCTCATAATCAGGCTACATGTTCAAATGGATAAATGAACCAAGCTCTAATGGTTTAGAATGCCTCCCAAGCTCAACCAGAGGCCTCATCCAGTGGATCAGTTTCTCAACAAGAACCACAAGAGAATGAGACTGCTCTTTTCTATTGGGAGCAACCAGACTTCAATGGAGTCAATGATGAAGTTGCTTTTGTTTCCTATACAAGAACAAAGAGAAGAGCTCAAGATATGGAGAGAGTAGATTCTAGTGCCAAAGCCACTACATCTACAGAGCCAATGTAGCAGACTACTCCTACCACATTCAAGGAGACTCCTATTACAAACAAAGAAGGCCAACACCTCAGAGAAGTGGAGCCCATCACGGTGAAAGCACAAAAAAGAGTACACACTATGACACCCTTCAACATTGTCGACAACATGAGGAAGGTGAATGTCACCATGTCTATGCATGACTCTTTGGCTATCCAGGGCAGCCTGAAATTTTGAAGAAGGCCATGATTGAAGCAACAACCCCTCAGCATGCAAAAGAAGCTGCAAAGCTAGTGTTGGTACACTGATCAAGAAAAGGAGACTCCAAGTAGCAATTGCAAAGCCAATGTCATGCAAGGTAGGAACTCAAAGCCACCTCCCTTTTATGTATCTTTAATCATTGGAAAATTTTTAGTGCATAATTGTATGGTAGATAGTGGAGCTACTAGCACTGTAATGCCCAAGAAAGTAGCTGACCAATTAGGACTTAAGTATGAACCCTTTCAAAAGAAGGTCACACAACTTGATGGATCCTTGGTCAATACTATAGGCGTGGCTAAGGATACCAGTCTAATCCTTCATGCTAGTCCTAATTTCTCCATCCTCATTGATATATATATCATAGATCTCCCTGCATTATTTTCTATATGTTTGTCAAGGGAGTTTACAGCCAAGATAGGAGGATACCTATCTTCTGATTGGTCTCACATCTTATTTCATACAAGGTATGGGACCAAGGTCACCATTAAGTCAGAACCATTGGTAGCACACCATATAGAGCCATATGTGTCCAATACCATCAATGTAAACTACCCTATATTTGATGACAGTGACTTCCAAACCATTAGAGAAGTAGATACTAAGATAAAGAATATCCCTGATATTCTTGTAGATGAAAGAGCTTCAGAGGCCCAAGAAAATCTTATTTGAAATTTTGGTTTGGGAAGTTATTTAATACAAGAAAGTGGAGCCATAGAACCAAGCCTTCTCAAAGAAGACATTGATTCAGAGGATCAGAACAATCAGGTTTGGGAACTATTTTTTGATGGAGCTAGAAGTAGACATGGTTCTGGTGGTGGTGCTATGTTAGTGTCCCCAAAAGGAGAAAGGTATTATACTACTTTTAGATCTAGTTTCTCTTGCACTAGCAATACTATAGAATATGAAAGTCTAGTCAATGGACTAGAATGGGCTAGAAAAAGAGGGCTTAAGGCCTTAAAAGTTAATGGTGACAATGATCTAGTTGTTAGCCAAGTAAGAGGGATAAGTGCAACCAAAAATGACACCATGAAATCATATAAACATGGAGTTTGGGATGCAATTGAAGACTTTTGTGCTTTCAACATTGTTGCTATCCATAGAAAATTAAACCAAAATGCAGATAGGTTAACTATTGTTGGATCTCAGTATGACATTGCAAATAGTGTTTCAAAGGAAATAGATAAATAGCATATAAAATTGATTGTTAGACCCTCTATTCCTGATAATAATGTCAATTGGCAGGTGTTTGACAATGATGAATAAATTCTGTAGTTCTTGTTTGAAGAAGATGTTTTTTCAAGGCATAATCAAGAGAGATTATAACAAAACTATGGTGATCAAGTGATACAACTCAAGTCCAATAAGATTCCTAGAGGTCTTGTCACCTTAGAGACTATCTTCAACAAGGATTATGAAATTAAGAAAAACAAAGCTGGCCTGGTAGTTCAACAAGAACATTGTGTTGAATTAGAGTTGGAACTAGGTAAAAGCTTGCAATTTGGAAAGATAAACACTGAACTGGAGAAGCAAGCTTACACTCAATTATTTAAATAATTCAGTGATGTATTTTAATGGAAATATGAAGACCTTAAAGGTTTTGATCCAGCCCTTTCTCAGCATACCATTGAATTAAAACCTAATGCCAAACTAGTGAGGCAAAAACAAAGGCCTGTCAATCCCAAGCTTGAGCCACTTATGCATAAAGAGGTACTCAAATTGATAGAAAGGGGTATCATCTACCCCATTAAGCATACTAGTTGTGTTTCCAACCTTGTTCCTATTAGGAAGAAGAATGGGGAGTTGAGGTTATGTGTTGACTTCAGGGATCTTAACAGGGTCTCCCTAAAAGACCGCCATCCATTACCCTCAATGGAAAAAATTTTACAGTGTCTCTGGATCTGAGAGATTTTCATTATTGGATGGCTATTCAGGGTACAATCAGATATTGGTTAATGAAGAGGATCAATATAAGACTGCATTTACAACCAAGTGGGGAACCATGGCATATCAAAAGATGCCCTTTGGTTTGTCAAATGCACATGCTACATTTTAGAAGGCAATGGATATGGCCTTTAAAAGCCTCATGTACAAGTTTGTACTGGTCTACTTAGATGATATAACTATCTATTCTAAACATGTAGTAGACTATATCAAACATTTGAGGTAGATATTTGAAAGGTGTAGAGAGTTTGGGATATCTCTTAATCCCAAGAAATGTGTGTTTGCAGTTCATGAAGGAAAACTATTGGGATACGTAGTATCCAAAGAAGGAATTACAGTGGATCTTGAGAGAATTGTAGCCATCCTAGAGTTACCATTGCCACATCATAAGAAAAGTCTCCAATCTTTCATAGGAAAGATTAATTTTGTTAGGTGTTTCTTGCCTAATATTGCAGATTTACTAAAGCCTTTGACAACCATGTTGAAGAAGAGTTCAACTTTCAGTTGGACTAAAGAAGGAAAAGCTAATTTCCAAGCTATCAAAGAGGCCTTGACAGAAGCTCCTTCCCTATTGAACCCAAATTTCAGTAAGGATTTTATCCTTTATGCTTATGGAGGACATGATGCCATATCTGTAATGTTGACCCAAGAAAATTCAGATGAATTGGAGCAGCCTATTGGTTTCTTTAGCAAAGGTTTAGAAGAGTATGAATAGAGATACTCTTTTGTAGAAAAACATGTAATTGCTATGGTGAAGAGCCTTAAGAAGTTCAGATACCTATTGACTCATAGAAAGGTACACTTGAAAGTTACTCATCCAAGTGTCAAAGATTTTTTTCTTTCCAAGGACCTAAATGAGAAAAGAGTTGGTTGGATTACCAAAGTAATGGAATATGATATTGATATTTAAACTACCAAGTTGGTTAGAGGAAGAGGTCTTTGTGAGCATTTGGTAGGATATGAGAGTTCAAAGAAATCAGAGAAAATAGATGCATCTTTGGTTGTGCATTCTACAGAAGAACATGCTGAAGCATCAGGTTGGTTGCCTAACATGGTTCATTTTTTAAAGATAGGACAATGCCTTGCAGGTTTAGATTCAACAAAAAGAAGATATTATAGACTACAGTCTGTTCCTTTTGTGCTAATACATGAAGTTCTTTTTTGAAAGGATCGCAATGGTGTCCTTTTGAGATGCATTGATTCAGAAAAGATGGCTTATGTCCTATTTGAGTTTCATGATGGACCTTCTAGAGGTCACTTTTCTCCTAGGACTACTACTTTTAAAATCATGAGGGCTGGATACTATTGGCCATCTATCTTTAAGGATAGTCATGATTATGTGAGAAAATGCATCAAATGTACTATGTTTGTAGGAAAAGAAAGGCTTGCAGCCTTGCCCCTATAGCCAGTCAGAACAGAGAAACGTTTCATGAAGTGGGGCATAGATTTTGTTGGTATGATCAATCCTCCATCTAGTGTAGGACACAAGTGGATAATTATTGTAACTGATTATTTCACTAGATGGATAGAGGCAATTGCCTTAAAAGAATCAAATGAGAGTGTTGTATTAAGTTTTTATGATGATATAATTCATAGATTCAGCACTCCAGACTCCATAATATCAGATAATGCATTGGCATTTACATGCCTTAAAGTCTCAGAATGGGCAATCAGATATGGCATTTATTTGAATACAAGTTCAAATTATTATCCTCAGGGCAATGGCTTAGTAGAATCAACAAGCGAGAACTTGATTAGGATAATCAAGAAGACTTTGCAGGATAACCAAAGGAGTTGGCATACTAAGTTGAGGTCTGCTTTATGGTTAGACTGGATTACCCCAAAGAAGATTATTGGGAATTCTCCTTATGTGTTAGTGTATGGCAGAGATGCTAAGTTGTTCATTTCAATTGAATTACTAGCTCTAGACTTAGCTACTCAATATGCCCTGTTTGAAGAAGGGGATCCTTTACAAATTAGGTATGCTCAGCTCATGGAGCTTAAAGAACCCAAAGACAAATCTATGAAAGATATGGAGTTTCATCAGATTCAAATAAAGAAGGGCTTTGATAAAAGAGCCAGGGTCAAAAATTTCAAAGTTGGGGATGTAGTCCTCAAATGGGATGAATTCAGATCCAGACCTGGTAGGCATAAAATTTTTGATTCTTTCTGGGGTGGACCATTTGTTATAACAGAGTGCAAGGGGACTAATGCTTTCTATCTATCAACTCTTGAAGGAGCTACCTTGGCAATATCAGTGAATGGATTCCACTTGAAGCCCTATTTTGAGGTTAATCCCTCTCTGTAAATTCTTGTAAATATGTTTTCCTACTTTCTTTCCTTGTTTTCTAGGTTAGTTTCCTCCTTTCCAAGAAGTGCCTGTGCACAAGTTTTTTCCTTCTGGTTCCATTTTTGCCTCTCTATCAAGTTTGTGTTCCTAAGATGACCCCATGCCTAATGAATATGTCTAGGCCACTGATTTTCCATGTCTAGCAGGCTAACATCCAGCAGAAATCGCCAAAAAGTTACCCTAATTTTCATGCACATGCAAATTTGGCTAAAATATATCCCAAGATCTCTATTTTTACTGTGCCAAACATCCCTAAAAATTTCATGAAATTGTAACTTGTCTGATGGCCTCTGCAAATTGTTCTATTCCCTAGTCTACAGGTCACAAAATTTCATAAATATAGCCATTGTGCCAAAAAACCCCTTGAAAACCCTAAGCCTGGTTCTATTTTTATGTTACTTTATTAGCAACTTAAAAGATCCCAATATCCATGTGCCTTTTAATTTTTCTTTGATCGCCAGTTCTCTTATTCTTCCCAGTGGTTACCTTTTCTTTCAGTCAACTGGTGACTGCAGTATTTCTCCTAGTCGTGAAATAAAATGGTGGTGCTCTAAGTCATTCGGTGACTCTATGAATTGCCCTCAGTCAGGCATTCAATTAATCAAATTCAAGGTCAAGTATCTAGCTTAGCGATTCTGCAAATGTCTTATTTGTGCATTCTCCAGACTTAACCAAGGTTAAGAATTTCATTCAGCGACTTGGCGATTTCCTTTAGTCGCGCATTCGCTATGAAGTTTGGTGGTCTTTTTATGTGGGATCCCAGTTAAGAAGATCAATGGCTATCATGAATTCACAAAGGTTTTTTCTGACACTTGTGAAAATGTGATAGTCATCGATCTTCCCCTTTTGCTCAGTGCTTCATGCTTTTGTGGGTCCACTGCCATGTTGTCTTATGTGGAGGTTTCTGATTGGCCGAAGGTAATGACTTGTAAAGATTGTCAAAGCAGGCCTAGTGACCTGTATCCCTTTGATCCAACACCTCATGTATAATCTCATGGAGTGTGTCATAGCCATGAGATTACGCACCAACCTTTGATTTCTTTCTGCTATCAAAGATACGTCAGTTGGGTCCTCATTTGTTGATGTGCTCAAATATGATTGGTCCGCATAGTGATGACTAGATATATGTCAGTGGGGCCATGTCAGAGGATCTACAGAGATGTCAGAAGGATCTCAATCTATGGCTAGCACATGTTCTGATGGAATCTTTTGAAGCCATGAGAACATGCGCTAACCATCCATTTTGCTAAGTACTCAGAACACGTCAGGTGGGTCCATGTTGCCAGGTGTGCTAATGTGCTCGAATAAAATTGGTTGCTAAGTGCCAAAAAGGTTACAGGTGGGTCCATTTGTCAAAGGGTCCCAATCTAATAAAGATATATGGTTGGTACATGTTCTAAAGGAATATTTGAAGGCTTTGAGATCATGCACTAGCTGTTGAAATGAATCTTGTCTTCAGTGGGTCTGATGTCAGAAAGGTACTAAGGTGTTTGTAGATGGAGCAATCAGAGCGAATGGAAAGTTGACATGTGGCAGAATGGGCCCAGCGTTAATGAAGTATTCCATGATTCTATGACTGAAGGGGTATTTCATGTTCGCCAGACTTAACTAGGGTCAACTAAAAGTTTAAACGATTCTATGACTAAAGGAAAATAGAAACCAAGGTAGACTTAAGGTTAAGTTTAAAGTCAAATGCCGATCCCGGGTAAAAGGGAAGATCTGATGGTCACGTTTTAAAGTAAGTTTGAATCTTGAATATCAGTATCTGATGAAGAAAAGTATGGTGCCACTTGTGACCATTAATATATTTAAATTCAAATATCTCATAGTATCAGATTTTAACAGTTATGGCAAGCCCGAGTTGCAGGTAGGTAGATGGATCATGGTGGATCGATTTTTTGGAGATATAAACATGAAATGGACATGCAAAAATAGATATCTGATCAGTTGGGATATTTTCATAAGCATTTATGATCAGTCTGGGATAGAATTAGGGTTTTATTATTATATGAAAATTTATGTAACCCTAATTAGATTTTTTTCTCCTATTTGTGTGAGTTAAGGGAGATGTATATAATGTTTTTTGAGAGCTTTTAGAGCTCAAAATGACCTTTTGTAAAAGAAGAGTTGGACAATTGTAAAGAGAAAATATATATTTTCTTAGAAATCTATCTGTGGCATTATTCATGCCCTCTAGTTTTCTAAAATTGTAAATTCCCATTGATAATTCAAATATTGCAGAGGTATTTTTACGACAATTCTTCATGTCCCTATGCTTCCTTGTCTGAATTATCTCTTAATGAGTTCAGTATTCATATGTTTTTAGTGATATCTTAGGGTTCTTGGTCCCTCTTTCTTTCTGCAATTTTTTGTATCATTGTGGATGATTTGATGTGAATGTTTTTATTGGTATACTTCAAACCCTTAACTATCCTGTCTCATTCTTATACCTAGTTGCAGAGGTGAATGTTTGTTTGTAGGTCATAGATTATTGTCTAACTCCAAAGAGTGTTATTATTTGTGAAAGAACCTCTCTTTCCCTGGATACCCTCTTTTATTTACAGACCCTTCTATGAAATACTTATGCAAGCCTATTTAGTGAGTTGTGATCCCCTAGACCTAAGTCTATTAATTGAATCCATTGTTTGTACTATAATTAATTCCTTCATTCCGGTGTATCACCTAGTAGGTAATTTTCTTTCAAGTCATTTCCCCTTCAAGCATTCCCTCTATCTCTTTTCCTCAAAATATTTACTTTCATGTCAAAAAATAAAATTAAGGTGATTATCAAAGAGGAACCAGCCTAGAATCTAGAGGTCTCATCTCAGTTAGAAAAGGTCCGACAACCTAGAGATGATTCCCATGTTATACTGAGTTATCAAGACCAAGAGAGCTTGAAAAAAGGCTGTAAACTTAGTGTATAATAGTTATATTGTGAAAGATGATCAAAATGGTAAATTTAACTCCAAAGGTGATGAAGGTTTATTCTTAGGTTATTATACTAAGAGTAAAGCTTATAAATGTTTGAATAAGGTTACTAATAAGATGATTGAAAGTTCTACTATGAGAGTTGATGAGTTTGTTGAAAATAATGATGAAAAAAGCATGAAGGAACCAGAAGACTATGGTAGGTTTACTTATGTTGAAAATCTAGAATATCTACCGAAGCCACAGGTTGGGTATACTGAGCATGAGGAAAATGCTACCAATGGTCAAAAAATACAAACAGAGAAATAGGAAGAAGCTACAAAGTAGGGAAATGAACTTGAACTACATGATTAATAGAGGAGAGACCAAGTGCTAGAAAAATTTGTCAGAAGACAACATCCATAGAATCAAATAATTGGAGATAAGAAAGATGATATGATGACCTAAACTAATTTAAGACAAAACACATGTGTAGGTCGTGAGTTTGAACCGAAGAATGTTAGGGATGCACTTGAAAATGAGGTATGGATAAATGCTATGATTGAAGAAATTGGACAAATTGAAAAGAATGAGACATGGACATTGGTACATAGACCAAAAGATAAAAATGTTATTGATACTAAGTGGATCTTCAAGAACAAGTTGAATGAGAATGGAGAAGTTACAAGGAATATGCCAAGACTTGTTTGTAAGTGATATGTACCAGAAGAAGTTATAGACTATGGAGAAACCTTTGCGCCTATTGGAATACTTGAAGGAGTTCATATATTACTTGTTTATGTTGCACATAAGGGATTCAAGGTATATCAAATGGATGTGAAATCAATATTTTTGAATGGAATTATTGAAGAGTAGGTCTACATAGGACAATCAGAAGGGTTTGTTGATCCAAATCAGAGAGACATGGTATGTAGAGTGCAAAAAGCTTTATATGGACTAAAACAAGAACTGAGGGAATTGTATGAAAAAATACATGCTTATCTTATCAGTATTGGTTTTGTAAGAACTAGTGAAAATAGTAACATGTATATGAAACATTTTGATTGTTGCAATATTTTTTGATGATATTATGTTTGGTGGATAAGATCAGATTTGTAAATCTTTTGTTGACAAAATGAGAAAGGAATTTGAGATGTCAATGTTTGGAGAGATTAATTTTTTTTAGGATTGTAGATTATACAATAGAATGATGTGATTTTCATCACACAATCAAAATATATTAAAGATGTATTGAAAATTTTTTGGCATGGAGGATCCTAAACCAATAGGAACACCGATGGTCACTAGATGCAAATTGACAAAGGATGATGACTATACAAAGGTAAGTTAAACACTGTACCAGCCTATGATTGGGAAATTGATATATGTTGTACATAGTAGGCCTGATATTGCACACTTAGTTTGGGTTGTGGCAATATTTTTTGCCAATCCTAAAGATTCACACATTATTGCAGTTAAAATTATTTTGAGATACTTGAAGAAAACTAAAGAATATGGTTTATGGTATTCTAAGAAAGTAAAAATTTGAACTGATAGTTTACATTGATGCAGATTGGGCAGGAAACATAGATGACCTGAAGAGAACAACTAGTGGATCATTCTTTTTAGAAGATAGGCTTGTGACTTGGATACGCAAGAAACAACCATGTATTTCTAGGTCTACCGCTGAAGCATAGTATGTGGTTGTTGTTGTAATTTTTTATAATATTGCTTGGATCAAACAAGTGTTAGAAGGAATGAATAAGGTAATCACTGATTCGATTATTATATATTATGATAACACTAGTGCTATATGTTAGGATTAGGTAATTTTGAGAGCGGGGGTGAATCAGTATTAAAGAACTTTGTTCTTTTCAATATTAAACAATTATAAACAATCCAAAGTAATGCAGAAATGAAAAGAGCATATAGATATAACACATTCATTACACCATGATTTGTTCTTGAGGAAACCCTGGCCAAAGGCAAAACCCCGGTGGGGATGGTACCCACAACTATGCACTAAATATAATATTCCTATTAGGAGATCTATCCCTATTAGGCATTGATTGTTATATAGTACATTTCCTTGTTAGATGAATACAAACCCTTTTAGGGGAATACAAAACATCTGGCTAAAGGTGGTGAGCACACTTCTCTTACAACCAATACTTGTCCCAAAAGTTTCTCAAAAGGGAGAACAATACAAGCACATATCTTTCTTAGATAGTTTGAATTCTATCTCAGCCTCTTATTGATTCCAAATATAAGCTCTACTCTTCCATTTGAAAACTTACTATATCTCCATTATCATACCATACTACACTCTTACAAATACTTTTACAAAATCAGCCTTCCAGTCAGCTTCACAATTGTCATGCAAAACATAGTAAATAAATCATGTAAATTTAATCTATGGAGTTAGCCCTCTTAAAATACAAAAGAGTTAGAAATATACGCTATAAACATGTCTTAGCATGTTAGAATATTCACTTTTCCTTAAACTTCACAACTATTTATACACCATGTTACATAGTTTTACTACATTCACATATCTTCTGAACACTATATCTCACAAATCTAATAACCAAAGCACATGCAATCTTAACTGAAGCATGTGCATATCCCAAAATACCTCCAATTAACTTCACAAGCCATAATACCTTGTATAGATTCATTGCTGACCAAAACAGTGCCACCGTACCCTGTCATCCTAATTATGTACTTCATCATTTTCATGACTGAGACTTTGGTGGCAATCTCCACAACATGCGATCACTCTAAGATAAGTGTTTCCATAAATCTCAACCCTTAAGTGAATCCCAGTACTCCAAAACATGATATGCCAACAATCTCTCCCTTTGGCATTGATGGCAACACTTAGAAAAATGACTAAGTGTCAAAAAGAAACTCTTTTCTTCTTTTTCTCTTTTCTATCTTCTTTTATTTTCTTCTATACATATAACTCTACATATTTCTTTCTCTTCCTCATTTTTCCTTTTTATTCCTCTCCCTTTAACATCAATGGAAGAGGTATATAAAAAATTATAAAACTTAAGCACACAAGATGCAGTGCTTACTCACTAGATTTAAGATATCTTGGAAGGAGTTTTCCAAGGTCTTAACTTCTTCAATCCATGAACTTATCAACAGTTCACTGGCATGGATTAATCCATTCAGTGCATATGACATTTTCTCTTCTTCTTTAAGGTCAACATGAGTTGGTACTGACATTAAGCCTTCAACTTTTATCATCTCTAAGAGATGAGTCTCCAACATTGTGAGCTTTGGAGACAATAGGCTTCTTAGTAAACCAAGTCTATCTGTGACTCTCCGTTTCTCCATTTCCATTACTCCTATCTTGTCCAATAGCCTAGATGTCTCCTTATCTATCTCTCCCATAGTTTGTGAAGATGATTCATAGTTGTCCATTATACTGTGAAGGCTAGCCATGTCTTTGGCTATGGCCTCCTCAACATTCTTTAAATGTCTAGAGAGATTTATGCAATAGCTGTAAAGTTTCCCCCCTTGTGCTACACAACTCTTAGCTTTAAGAGTGGTATCCTTAAGAATGCCTATGTCCCATGAAATGGACTTACAAACTTCACTCAACTTCTTCTCAAAGAAGTTATTTTCATCCTTCTCTTCTCTTGTTTTTAGCAATGAGTCAAAATGAGTATCAAAACTATCCACTACTATACTAAGATTGTCAACCTCATCCTTGTCTTTTAGGATAACTGGTGAGTGGAGTTGCTTGTTTACTATTTCCATAGCCCTAGCCATTATCTTAGCTCTTTTGTCTCCTTTCTAAACTGATCTCTCCTTAGCTTTAGAAAAATCCATAAATGAAAGTCTCATCAGTTCATCTTCATCCATGCTATCCACACTTCTTTCTCTTCCTCATTTTTCATTTTTCTTCCTCTCCCTTTGACATCCATGGAAAAGGTATATACAAAATTATAAAACCTAAGTACACAAGATTTAGTGCTTACTCACCAGATTTAAGACATCTTGGAAGGAGCTTTCCAAGGTCTTAACTTCTTCAATCCATGAACTTAACAATAGTTCACTGACATGGGTTAATCCATTCAGTGCATATGACATTGTCTCTACTTCTTTAAGCTCAACAAGAATAGGTATAGACATTGAGCCTTCAAATTTTATCATCTCTAAGAGATGAGTCTCCAACATTGTGAACTTCAGAGTCAATAGGCTTCTTAATCAGCCAAGTCTATCTGTGACTCTCCCTTTCTCCTTTTCTAGTAATCCTATCTTTTCCAATAGCCTAGATGTCTCCTTATCTATCTCTCCCACAATTTGTTAAAATGATTCACAGTTGTCCATTATACTATCAAGGCTAGCCCTATCTTTGGCTATGGCCTCCACAACATTCTTTAAATGTCTACAGAGATTTATGCAATAGCTGTAAAGCTTCCTCCCTTGTGCTACACAACTCTTGGCTTTGAGAGTGGTAGCCTTAAGAATGCCTATGTCCCATGAAATGGACTTACAAATTTCGCTCAACTTATTCTCCAAGAATTTCTTTTCAGCCTTCTCTTTTGTTGTTTTTAATAGCAATGAGTCAAAATGAGTATCAAAACTATCCAATACTATACTAAGATTCTCAACCTCATCCTTGTCTTTTAGGATAACTAGTGAGGGGAGTATCTTGTTTATTGTTTCCACAACCCTAGCCATTATCTTAGCTCTTTTGTCTCCTTTCTAAAATGATCTATCCTTAGCTTTAGCAAAGGCCATAAATGAAAGTCTCATTAGTTCATCTTTAGCCATGTTGTCCACATTAGAACTGACTGGTTTGGCCACACTTTCAAACAATAGAGATGAATCTAGTCTGACTTCAACAACCTTTTTTGATTTGGGTTGTCTTTCTTTCTTTTCTTCTTGTTGTAAATCATTCTCTTATGCTTTTTCTTCTTGTTCCTCTTCTATTTTTCCCTTTATCTGTTCCTGATCTTGAACCTTCATCGTACTATCCTCATTATCCATAAATGGATCATTTATATCTTGCAAAGTGTCAAGGATAATAGGCACACCAATGACAAAGAAGTCTGGTTGTATGCTAACTTGAGCACCTTTCATCCATTTCCTTTGAACTCTCTCCTAAACCCAGGGATATAGGTTTAGAGGTCTTAGGGGGTGACATCTTTTTGAGCATGTCATACATTAGAATTTGGTCTAATGCCTTTAGGGTATCCTCAATCACCTCATAATATTTTCTAGCCATAATCTTGACTAGTCTTATCTTCATCCTTAGTAGGGGTTTTAGTACCTTTGTGATTCTTTCTCTTTCCTAAATTGACACAACCGGAAACATGTCATCAAGTGTTTTATTTCTTATGTTTTCATCTTCAAAGTGTTCTAGTTGTTTCCTAAATTCTTATTTGTTGTATAGGTTCTTGGGAACGCTTGCTTCAACTTCCAAAAAATTCTTCTTGAAGACTAGTAGGTGCTCAATGATAGATTCCTCAATGACTTATTGGTCCTTAGGGCTATATCTTTTATAGTATCTTTTTACTGATATCAAATTTCCATCTTTGACAATTCTTTTCTGTAGTGACTTAACATTCACTTTCCACAAGGTCTGTGTATCCTTTTGAACTATTTTCTCTTTCTCTTTCTCCATTACCTTCTCTTCCTTTTTCTTCCTCTTTACCTCTATCTCTTTTCATTTTGGACTGGCCTATTTAACTAATCTTGATGATCTTCTAGGAACTGCTATAGGATAAAATTCATGTGTTTCTTCCTCTTGAGTGACTAATAAATCAATAATGTCATTAGTAGTAACTACCTTTTCTATTTCCAATTGAATGGGTGCATCAGTGGAAACACTAGAAGATGCCTCCATCTTATTTTTGATATCTATCAACTACGCTTTTGTAATACCCACCATTGCAGTGATGTCTTCCACAATCTTGCTGAATTTCCTTTTTCTTGTTACTTTCTCTTGTTCTCCTCTAACTTTCTCATATTTTTCTTTGTATGTACCCCATCTTTCTTGAGTAGGGTTCTTTTCAACTTCCAAAACATGCTATACTTGCATTGTTAGTACTTCATCACTTACCTCATATCCCATAGGATAACACCATTTGGTTCTAGGATCAACTACCTCAATGAAAATACAATCAGTTTCAACCATGAAACAAATAGTGTCCTCATACTTCTCTACCAAGTTTTATGGACTCGTATACATTTCTTTCATTTGCCTCTACATAATCTTAATCATGCCCAACAATTCTCCATCAACCTAGTCCTTTTTTTGTCTTCTATAATATTATGAGATTTGTAGACGAGTGGGTTCATTACCTTTCCATGCTCTAGGATGCATACTAGGAAAGTTTTGAATGGCATGAATGTACATGTGAACTATTAATTTGAACCAAACCTAAATGCCTTAGATTTGTTCTTCTTTATAAATTTTACATTCTCAATGAATTGTTGGGCTAGAATTTCACAAAGCTTTTACTTCTTATTCTCTTTTACTATTCTTTATACCATCATTATAACTCCAAAAGGTACATAATTAAGTCTAGAGCTGTAAAACAACTTGTAGCCTTTTAGCATTGCTACCAATCTGACATCTTGTAAATAAACATCATTTACTATCATTTATCTCTTATCCCATTTGGAGTGTGTTACGGTTTCAACTTCTTTTCTTAGATTATTCTCACTAACAGGTAGGGATCCTTCATTGTCAAGGCTTGTGATATCATGGATTAGTTGAGCACTTATCTTAATAGGTTGATCACCTATCCATAAGAACTGATCATGGACTCTGCTTAGATTGATTTTGAACCATTCGACTTCCATGAATTTAGTGAGTAGGGTTAACTTGAGTATTGACAGATCTTTCAGACATTTGAATTCTTCTACCAAAGACCCATTTACTTCTAACATATTGTTTAGCTCATAAAAGATGTTAACCTCCCCAATAATCTCATACTTATAGTGTATGTATGCCCTAATATCCTCTATGTATAGCACACCAATGGGAGTTTGAGAAAATGCCCCTTCTGGATCATCTTCATAGGATTTATATGGATGCCTTTTGAATTTGTACCTAGGTCTGTCTACAACATCATAAATTATTGGTGCATCCATGACTTTCCAAAGAGATTAGGTCTAAATACCTTATGCATGCTTGGATCTGATGTTTGGCTTCACTTGAACACAAAATCTCTTTGCTAGATCACTATTTTGATTTTGCACTTCAGATCTCCTTAGTTTCTGATAAAAAATAGTACATAAGAATGAAATCCCTTAAGTCATTTATATGTTTTAAGTTGAGTGTGTGTATTAAACATAGGTAGCTCAACTTTGTATGTCATCTAGTCAATGGAAAGCTCACAAACACAAAAAATGTATCTTCAGTTGCAATTTCATCTATAAATTCCACAACATCTGTACACATCACACCTAAGCTTGCATGAGCTTACTCCACTTATACAGGGGCTGGATAATTTATTTTATCTACATCCAATGCTCCCCATAAGGCCATGAGGCCTTCTAATTTGATACCATAAAGAACACATCATGGGAAGATACAACATCATCAGCTGTCTCTCCCTGAACCACTGCCTTATTTAGAAATTTTACTTACATCATATCCTCTCATCCTCTAATTTCTTGTATTCATTCATGTAATCATTTAGGCATTTTTCATTACCACCAATATTATTCCTTATAACCATAGGTGATGGTCCTTTTTACTCACTAGATCTCCTTGGTCCTCTTCTATTGTTATTTCCATTGTATCTACAAAACTTCAC
Source organism: Chamaecyparis obtusa (assembly GCA_027943335.1). Classification (NCBI taxonomy): domain Eukaryota; kingdom Viridiplantae; phylum Streptophyta; class Pinopsida; order Cupressales; family Cupressaceae; genus Chamaecyparis; species Chamaecyparis obtusa. The sequence continues at coordinate 42,776 of BSBK01010958.1, read as the reverse complement.
AATGTGACCTGGATTGTTACATTTGTAACAAATGGGTGATCTTATTCTTTCTTGATTAGTTTGTAGTTTATAGTACCTTGTTGTGTGCCCAAAGTTATTGCATTTCTGACATGTAACCTTGACTGCAGATTCTTCTCTGACATAGTCTTGCTTGTACTTGGATTGGTTAGGTTTTCTACAATCTGCCTTCTTGTGTGCATACTTATAGCAATTAAAATAGTAGCTGGTAAAGGGCTTAGACTTATCTTTACTTCTACAATCTCTTTTCACATGTCCAACTTTGGTGCATCTGAAACATCTACCTCTAAAGAGTCTTAATTGTTCTCTAGGTTCTTCATTTGTAGGTCTTTCTTTAGGAATAGGTCTTTCCTCATTCCTGGCTTCTTTTGGTTCTTCCTGAGCTTTTGAACTTCCAGCTCCATTGGATCCACTTGTATTTTCTTTAGGCTTTTGTCTTGCTCTTTTTTCATCACTTATGTCACTCCTTGTGTGTAATTTTTCAATGAGTAATTTAGCTTGAGTGAGTTCACCTTTAATGATCTGATTGTATTTATCTAGTTCCTGATATTTATCCTTGTAGTCATTGAGTTCGATCTTCAATTTTCCTATCTCCATGTTACCTTCTTTTAGTGACTCTTGAACTTTGTTTCTTTCATTCTTTGCATGTTGAATCTCTTTGATCATCAAAAGATTGATTTGTTCTTTTTCTTTCTCCAACTTTTTTACTTTGTCTGATGTATCATTATCTGGACTTTCTTTGATCTTTTCCAAAAGGTCTTCTCTCTAATTTTTTACAATCTCAAGTTGTTCTTTAAATTTTTTCATCAAACCTTCTATTCTTAACTTGAATTTTAATTCACCATTCTCAACTTTTATCTTATCCAGATCTTCAAGTAAAGCTTCAAAGTTCTCTTGCAAAACATCTGAATCCATTCTAATCTCCCTTAAGTTGTTAGACTTTTTCTTCGAAGGCCAATGGCTTCAATACTAATTGTTAAGATTAGGTAATACTGAGAGGGAGGGGTGAATCAGTATTACAAAAAAATTTTCTTTTTAACTTTAAACAATTATAAACAATCCAAAGTAATGCATAAATGAAAAGAGCATACAGATATAACACATTCGTTACACCATGATTTGTTCTTCAGGAAACCCTAGCCAAAGGGAAACCCTTGGTGGGGATGGTACCCACAAATATGTGCTAAATCTAATATCCTTGTTAGGAGATCTAACCCTGTTAGGAGCTAATTACTACATAGTACAATTCTGATGCAAGAGCATCCTGGGTGTAACAACAATCTTGGATCACCCAAAAATATTTCTAGTTTCTTTTCAATAAGGGCTATCTTGTGCAGAGCTTCTATTTTTGGAAATTTACTATTTTTAGTAAGTTTTCCATTCAATCTCAGAATGTTCTTATTTCACAGGTGGAGGTTCATTTTGGTCGTATCAGCCTGCCAGTAAAGTTTCATTGATAGATCAAGTCTAGTTTCGAAGATATTGAATTTTTTTGGTTTTGGCAGCAGGGTACAAAAACTTTGAACTCAGTTTTGAAGGCTTTAGAGCCTCCAGATGACTTTGAAACTTTGGCTCAATGAAGCTTGCTTAATTCAAGTGTTGTAGAGCACTTCACTCCCTTTCTGAAATGGGGCCATACTAGTCAATCGGGTCAACAGGTGATGACTTATGGTCTCCAGAAGTTGGGCTACCTGAAATGGCAGAAAATAAATTTATTTCAAAATTTTTGTTTGGGTTTCAAAAGTTGTTTTGAGCTGACTTTGATGTAATAAATTAAAAAATAAAATAATTCTTAGGTTGGTCGGCCTTAAGGGTTAAATTTTTGGAACCTTCTCGAGAGGTAAAAATTGCCTATATAAGAAAGGCCCGTAGTGTTGTCTAGGGTAGTTCTGGGTAGTAGATCTATGTAATGATTCAAGGCTTTGGCCTACAAAATATTGTAAGGGAAAATGCCCGTGTGGCTTTGCATATTGTAATTCTAAAATTTGTAATTTCACATTTATGGAGATAATAAGAAGCCCATTTTCTATTCTTGCAAATTATTGTTGTTTCTTTGTTTCTCTTATGTGTTTGTGGTGTTAAGGGGAGCACCCTTCATCAAGTGGTGTTAGAGAAAAATTTCTTGAGTGTGTAGATAGATCGCCGATTGTGAGGCAGTTTGCACCAGGACTGTGGTTAGGGTTTTATCGAGCAACACAAAGAAAAAACCTCCATGAAGGGAATGTGGTGGAAGAGTTGGTCTTGTAACACCTAAGGTTAGAGCAAGGCAGAGACAAGTGTGAGCATTGCAACAATAGATTCCAAGAGGAATGAATCTTAATGTCAAAGATGAAAGCGAGGATGAAGCTAAAGAAGGAAATTTTGATCAGGAAGGAGAAGGCAAAATTCTGAACCGAGAGGAAGAAAGGCTTTTTTGGGCCATTTCAAAGATTGGAGAAAGACCTAAGATTGAGGTTCCTGCATTTTTAGGAAACCTTAACCCAATGGATTTGATCGACTAGATCAATGAATTAGAGGAATATTTTGAGTATGAAGATATCGAAGATCCTGATCGGGTAAAGTTTCTGAAGGCCAGACTGAAGGGCCATTCAAAATTTGAAGAAAGCAGGAAGATCTATTCAGGAGTATACAAAGGAGTTCTATCGAATCCTCATTAGAATAGACCATGTAAAAAGTTGATAAGGAGAATGTTTCCTGTTACATTAATAGGTTCATGTTGAGCATTCAAGAGGAGCTAAATTTGGTTTGAATGAACAATATTGAAGAGGCATACCATTTTGCCCTAAAAGTAGAGGAAAAACTTAACAAGAAGTTCAAGAGAAAACAAAATGGAAGAGGTCATGGTGGACGATCTAGTGGATGGTCATATGGAGGCCGAAATGAAGATCCTAAAAAGAATGATGAGGCTAGTAGAATTCAAAATCATAGAGAGGTAACAATTTCAATCATTTCAAGATTAGAATAATAGAGATCAGAAAGGAAGAGGAAGAGGACAAGGATTCAGAAGGGGAGGCTTCTATGGATCATGTTTTAACTGTGGAGAAGAATTTCATAGGGCATATAAATTTCCTCAATGCCAAGGAAGGATAGATAGGGGAACTGAAGGCCATGCTAGATTTGCACATGTAGATGAAGATGTCAGATCATCACATTCTGAAGATGATGAAAGAGCAGGAAATGTTGATTAATAGAAGAGTCTTGCTGAGTGGTGAGAATGAACCTGAGAAAAGGAGGAGCCTATTTTGCACTAGATGCAAGTGAGGGTAAATGTTGTGATGTGATTATTGATAGTGGAAGCACTAACAATTTGGTGTCAGAAGAGATGGTGACAAAGTTGAAACTCAAGAGATAGAAACACCTACATCCATATCAGATTTCCTGGGTGTAGGATGACCACAAGGTCATGATCAATAAATAGTGCCTAGTGAAGTTCAAGATTGGCAGATAGCATGATGAGGTACTATGTGATATCATATCTATGGATGCATGTCATATGTTGTTTCATAGACCGTGGTAGTTTGACAGGCATGCTATACATGATGGTCATGCGAATATCTATTCCTTGACAAAGGATGGAGTGTGACATAAGCTAAAGCCATTGAATGACATAGAAGAAAAGGTATGTGGTAGTGCAAGAATAACTTTTGTTGATGGAATAAAATTCTTAGAGGGTATGAGGCATGAGCATGTGTATTTTTCTTTAATTCCAAAAGTTGGTAAAGAAGAAGTAGAAGATGTACCTATAGAAGTTGTAGATTTGTTGAATGAGTTTCAGGATATTGTATCTGATAATGTACCTGATGGATTACCACCAGTAAGGAAGATCTATCATTAGATGGACTTGATTCCAGGAGCCAATTTTCCAAATAAGTTAGCACACAGAATGACACCAACAGAAAGTGAGGAGTTGAACAGACAAGTACATGAGTTATTATAGAAGGGGTTGATTCAAGAGAGTCTGAGTCCCTATGCTATACCAGTGGTATTAGCACCAAAGAAGAATTGAGAATGGAGGATGTGTACAGAATCTAGGGCAATAAACAAGATCACAATCAAGTACAGGTTTCCATTGCCATGAATGGATGATATTATGGACTGTTTGAATGGAGCTGTGTATTTTTCAAAGATAGATCTGAAGAGTGGATATCATCATATTTAAATCAGAGAAGGATATGAATGGAAGACTTCCTTCAAGACAAAGGAAGGACTATATGAGTGGTTAGTCATGCCTTTTGGGCTAACCAATGCACCGAGCACTTTCATGTGGCTCATGAATGAGGTTCTAAAAGAGTTTCTAGGTAAGTTTGTCATTGTTTATCTAGATGATATTTTGATCATCAGTAAGACATTGGAGGATCATATGATGCATATTCGTAGGGTGTTTGAGAAGCTAAGAAAAGAGAAATTATTGATAAATTTGAAGAGGTACAGTTTTGTGAAGAAAGAGTTAGTGTATTCAGGATTTATGGTTTCAATAGAAGGTCTAAAAATGGACCCAGAGAAAGTACATGCTATCCTTAAATGGCCTACTCCAAGGAGTGCTAGTGAGGTAAGATCTTTTCATGGTTTGGCTAGTTTTTATAGAAAGTTTATCAAAAAATTTAGTAGTATTTTTGGACTGTTGACTGAAACAATGAGAGGGGATAGGAAAGATTTCAAGTGGACTAATGGGGCAGATAAGAATTCTAAATTCTTGAAATAGAAACTTAAAGAACAACCTATTTTAGCACTTCTAGATTTTAATAAGGTGTTTCAAGTAGACTGTGATGCTAGTGGTACTACAATAGGAACTATTCTGAGCCAAGAATGTAAACCTATTGCTTATTTCAGTGAGAAGTTAAATGATTCCAAGAGAAAATATTCTATTTATGATCAGGAATTTTATGCTATAGTTCAGGCATCAAAGAAATGCAGACACTATCTGCTTCTTAAGGAGTTTTTTTTGTATACTGATCATCAAGCTTTGCAATATTTGAATAGTCAAGGAAAGTTGAATCAAAGCCATTTGAAATGGGTTGAGTTTTTGCAAAGTTATACATTTATTTTGAAACATAGGAGTGGAAAGTCTAACAGAGTTTTAGATACACTTAGTAGAAAGAAAATATTGTTGATAGAGATGCATATTGAGGTGGTTGGGTTCAAGGAGCTCAAGACTTTGTATCTAGAGGATCCTAATTTTGGTGAAGCTTTGAAAGCTTGTAAAGAACCTGTTACTCTAGATAGAATGAAGCGGTTGGATTTTATCATTCAAGATGAAATGCTATTTAGAGGGAGTTAGTTGTGCATTCCATGAAGTTATATGAGGGAGAATATCATCAAGGAGAAGCATAGCAGAGGATTGGCTGGACATTTTGGTCATGAAAAAACCCTTGATTTGGTTAGTGAGAATTATTATTGGCCATTGTTGTAGCAAGATGTCAAGAAGTTTGTATGGAGTTGCAGAGTATGTCAAATGGAAAAATGAGTAAAACTGAATATAGGGTTGTATCAGCCATTACTTGTACCAGAGAAGCCTTGGGAGGATATCAGTATGGATTTTTTTCTTGGTTTTCCAAGGATGCAGTGGGGACATGATTCAATTTTTGTGGTAGTTGATAAATTTTTTAACATGGCACATTTCCTTCCCTATAAGAAGACTAATGATGATGTTCATGTAGGACAATTGTTTTTCAGAGAATTGGTAAGACTACATGGTTTGCCAAAGAGCATAGTTTCAGATCGAGACACGTAGTTTGTTGGATATTTCTGGCACATATTGTGGAAGAAGTTGAAGAAAAATTTGAAGTTCAACTCATCACATCATCCACAGACTGATGGATAGACAGAGGTGGTGAATAGGAGTTTTGGGAATTTGCTGAGATGTTTGGTTAGACATAAGCCAATAGGATGGGATTTTTACCACAGGTAGAATTTGCATACAATAATTTTGTCAATAGGAGCACTGGTAAATCACCATTCCAGATTGTATATGGTAGTAGTCCCAAAAATGCATTTGAGTTGAGGAAGATAGACAAAGGAGAAATAAGAAGTGTTGAAGCTGAGGATTTTACAGAACACTTGAAGAACATCCATGAGGAGGTGAGGAAGCATATTACCAAGATGAATGCATAGTATAAGGCTAAAGAAAATGAGAAAAGGAGGAATAAGGAATTTTAGGTTGGGGATGAAGTCACGGTTCATATGCGGAAGGAGTGATATCCAGTTAGTACATATAAAAAGGTGAAAATTAAGAAGTTTGGGCAATGTAAGATATTGAAGAAGCATGATTCAGGAAATGCCTATGAGGTTGAGTTGCCTACTGAGGTGAATATTTCACCAATATTTTACATCTTAGATTTGACAGAGTATCATGATGGAGGTCTTGATCATAGAAGCACAGTGGATTACTCGGGCAACTACTTCAGCTACCAAAGAAATTGAGGATATATTGGATAGTCATGTTGGTAGAAGCACAAAAAATGAGACATATGAAGAATATGTAGTCAAATGGAAAGGACAAACTATTGAAGATTCATCATGGCTGACAAGGGAGGAGGTTAATCATCTTGGTTTTCCTCTTCACACTTGAGACGTGACGGGATCACTTCTCAAATTACCCCAGGTATCCTTGATGAAGAGTGCTCCCCTTAATACTACAAACACATAAGAGAAACAAAGAAACAACAACAATTTGTAAGAACAAAAAATGGGCTTCTTATTATCTCCACAAATGTGGAATTACAAATTTCAAAATTAGAATATGCAAAGCCACATAGTCATTTTCCCTTTTATAATATTTTGTAGGTCAAAGCCTCAAATCATTACCCAGATCTACTACCCAGAACTACCCTAGACAACACTCTGAAACTTTCTTATATAGATAATTTCCACCACATGAGAAGGTTCCATAAATTTAGCCCTTAAGGCCGACCAGCCTAAGAATTATTTTATTTTTTAATTTATTACATCAAAGTTGGCTCAAAACAACTTTTGAAATCCAAACATAAATTTTGAAGGAAATTTATTTTCTGCCATTTCAGGTAGCCCAACTTTCGGAGACCATAAGTCATCACTCATTGACGTGGTTGAATATTATGACCCCATTTTGAAAAGGATGTGAAGTACTCTACAATGATTGAATTATGAAAGCTTCATTCAGCCAAATTTTTAACCTGACCGGGCTCTCTAAAGCCTTCAAAACTAAGTTCAAAGTTTCTGTACCCTGCTGCCAAAACCAAAAAGTTTCAATATCTTCAAAACTAGACTTGATCTGGCAATGACACTTTACTGGCAGGCTTATATGACCAAAATGAACTTCCACCTATGAAAGCAGAACATTCTAAGATCGAATGAAAAAATTACTAAATATAGTAAATTTCCAAAAATAGCAGCTCTGCATAAGATAGCCCTTATTGAAAAGAAACTACAAATATTTTTGGGTCATGCAAGATTGCTCTTACATCCAAGATGCTCCTGCATCAATTTTCTTGTTAGAGGAATACAAAACCCTATTAGGGGCATACAAAACACCTGGTTAAAGGTGGTGAGTATACTACTCTTACAACCAATACTTGTCCCAAAAGGTTCTCAAAAGGGGGAACAATAAAAGCACTTATCTTTCTTAGATAGTTTCAATTGTAGGTCGGCCTCTTACTAATTTATAATCTGATCTCTACTCTTATATTCACATACTTACTATATCTCCAATATCATACCATACTAGACTCTTACAAAAGCTCTCCATACTTATACAAAATCAGCCTTGTAGTTGGCTTCACAATTGTCATGCAAAACATAGTAAATGACTCATGCAAATGTTATCTATGGAGTTAGAACTCCTACAATACCAAAGAGCCAACAATATACTTCATTAAACTTCACAACTATTTATACACCCTGTTACACTATTTACTACCTTTGCATATCTTTTGAACACTGTATCTCACAAATATGATAACCAAAACTCATGCGATCTTAACTGAAGCATGTGCATATCCAAAAATACCTCCAGTTAACTTTGCAATCCATAATACCTTATATAGCTTCATTGCTGACCAAAACTATGTCACTGTACCCTGTCATCTCGATTCTGTACTTAGTCATTTTCATGACTGAGACACTAGTGGAAATCTCCACAACATGCGATCACTCTAACATAAGTGTTTCCATAAATGACAACACTTAAGTGATTCCAGGTACTCCAAAACATCATATGCCAACACTATAAACATTTAAAATAATCCTATGATGTATTCTAAAACAAATCACATATCTATTAAGTATCACTACTTGAGAGAACAAGTTAAAGAGAAGTAAGTGAAACTGGAATTTTTAACATCTAATGAACAACTTGCTGATATCTTTATTAAACCATTACTAAAGAATACATTTGAATATTGAGGACTAGACTTGGGGTCTATCCCTTGTCTATTAGTCATTCAGGTGATCATAAGGTTGGATCAACCTATTCTTATCAGAAGATCACTCATGTTAATGCACATAGCTCACACTTTGGATTTTTTATAAGGTTGTGAAGGATTGAAGAGGCTGGAATAGAAAATTTTTTATCTATACATTGAAGGTACTAATATGTAATGAACAACAAAAATTATTTGGCTATTTAGAGTTGTTTTATGTTTTCTCTGACATTTTTGTCAAAGGGAGAGATGTCTTCAATATGAAAATAGAAAGAGAGATCAGAGAAAGGGAGAGTTTGAATATCAATTGCTGAGAACAAGAATCTAAAAACTCTAAAGATTAAATCCACATGGAGAGTCTGCATGCAATACTATTATGTTTTGTAGTGATTAAACATATTAAATATCAAGACAATGAGAGATTATCGATCTACAACACTCATGTACATAATTTTAGAATACATGTTTTGTATGTGTATGCCATATTTTCGTATTACTTGTGTTGCCATTAAGGGAAAAGGGAGAGATTGCTGAACTACAATTGATTGAATATCTGAGATGAACTGGAGAACTATGATTAGAGATCATCAACTACAGAAATGATATGTAAGATGATTAAATCAATCAATATATTTTCATTGATGTCAAATAGTCTTGACATTACTTATCATGTTAGTTACAAACATGTGAACATTTTTTGAAGAATAAAAATTGAAGAACAAAGATATCTATATTAGAAAAAGATGATTATGACAAAGAAGGAGAAGGTAAACATTGGGTAACTTCTTTTATGAGGCTATGACTATATATTGTTGACTTGATCATGTTGCATTAATCTATCTTGAAGAAGAGATTCAAATTTGTACAAGTTAATGTGGTTGGTAATTAAAGTTTTATGTATACACCGAGCCAATGCAGTGTATATCAAGTGACAATATTAACCAAGCTAGTCTAACTAGTTATCACCAACGTATTTCTTTATTAACCGAGTATGGATGAAAAAATTAAATGCTAAGGTTAGCCGACTGAATATGATGAGCTAGATATTGTTATGATTTTGACGTTAAGGATGAAATCTGTTATGAGATCCATGACTGACAAAATTTGAAGATGATCTAAAAGATGAGATTGAAATGTGTTATGAACACACCAACGAAAGAAGGTTTAAGAGTAAAAATTGATGAAGGAGATTGAGCGAAAAAATCTAATGGTTGAAAAGAAAATGTTTTACCTATCTATTTAAGATACATGAGTTTCATTGTTGAAACATGTCAGAAGAAGAAGACTGCAGAGAATTTACATGAAGATAATTTTCATGCATGCCTGATCAAACTAGTTATTAATGAACCCAACTGTAGAGATTTTACCGAGCGTCAGAGAACACTTTACCAAGTGAAAGTAACTTGAGATATTGAAGGAAGTGAATTTTTTACTGATCAAAGGATTATTTCTAAGGGCTTAGCATAGATCTGAAAATCTTCAATTGATTTGTAATTGAATCAGATCATTAATGTATCATTTTAACCATTGATTCAAAAAATATCTTAACCAAGTAGACTTAACAGTCTTATGTTCTACCCTATGACATTCTATAGAATGTAAAGTGTTATCTTGTTGACCACATAGTGAATGTTGGTCAAAGGTTAATGGTTAGTGCTAAATCCTCTAACAAGGTCACACTTAACAGTGTGTATTGTAACCTTTAACAGGGTTGACACTTTAGCGAGCTCACTTCAAAAGAGTGAATTATTTTGGGTTGTTGGTCTAAGGTGGTTTTTCCCTTAATAGGGTTTCCACATTAAATCATTGTGTTATGTGTTATCTATCATGATTGTTTTTATATCATATTTTACATACTGCATAATTGATTTAGTCGGTAATCAAATTTGGATATTTACTGGTAATCGGTAAAAGTACACATACATATTGAAATTATATGTTACCAAGCTACATATTTTGTTTGAATTATTTTGGAAAGTACATCTTTGTATTTGGTACTATAGGATAATTGATCTAACTAATTCACCCCCCCCCCCTTTCAATTATTCTAACATACTCATCATAAACAATCTTTGGAATAATCTTCCCTAACCACACTGCAATTGATTTCGTAATAATCTTGTAAATGGTGTTTCATAATGAAATAGGTCATAAATCTGCAAAGGACAAGGGATTGGGAGAGTGATTAAAGTGTTTTTAAACATCTTGAACATACATGAATGAATCGTAGATTCTTCTACTATATCCAAAATATCCTTCCCCAAGAAATCCCAACATTTTTGAAAAAATAATGGAGTAAGGTCATCTGGTCTAGGAGACTTATTTGTCTAAATTGAAAAAACACTGAGGCTTTCACTTCATCCAAAGTAAAAGGTTGCATCAAAAACTCATTATCCTCCTCTGACACCAAACTCGGGATAATATTTAGAGAGTCTAGTTGAGAATGAGGAACATATGAATCCACTGGCTTTGCTGAGAAGATCTTGAAAAAACTAGACTACTTTATTTTGAATATCCCTCTCAGTATTAAGAATTTTACCATTAACATTATTAATTTAAAAAATGGAATTTTTCTGTCTTCTAATTTTGGCTGATATATTAAAAAAAATGGTAATCATGTCCCCTTCTTTGAGTCATAATTCTCTAGACCATTGCCTCAATTACGTTTCTTTCCTCAAAAGGACTTCTTTTAGTCTATCTTTTAAATCTAGTACATTGATATAGGATTTCCAACTACCCAAGTATGCTCTTGCATCACAAAACATAGATACATATAGTCCTTACTAGAATGGTGTCATATATAATGCCCCTTCTATAGTTTTCTTTTTTGTTTTGTTGTCAAACTCTTTTAGGCCATTTTCATGTGCGTGTTATTTATTTTGGAGGATATTTGAGGTTATGAATGCATGACATTATATTGAATAATTATGAATTAAATGTTTTTCAGTTATTTTCATGGTGACTAAATGAAAATGATGGTGTTATTAATATTATATGGTTATTTCATTTTGATGACTTATATGTTAGGATATCATTTATACTTATGGTTTTACTAACCACATACTTGCATGCGTATGGTTAGTTTTTATGTTTTATATTTCTGTTTGATGTTCCTGATGTGGTTGAGGGGAGATAACATACAAATTGAAATCCCAGCCCAAATTTTTGATTGTCGTAGAAATTATGGACAAGTACCTATTTCTACCTATCTGAATTTGTCAAGGTGATGTGAATTTGTGAGCCCTTCCTTGGTGTTTGTTTCATATGGAGTTAGTTGTAATTCATATTTTGTGAGTCAAGTGAATTTTCTTGTGTGAATTATGTAATTTAAATAATTAAATTAGGAGTAATTATGAGATTAGAATTATTATATTTAATGAGCATGAAGATATTACATATAAGGAATATTTAATTATTAAGGGTTAATTAAATACCTTTATTTAATTAAAGTTTAAATTTGGAATAAAAGGGTTTAATTAATTATTAAATCTAAATATGAAATTTATGGCGTAGTTGATTTATTTAATATTTAATTTATCAATTTTCATAGTTACTTATGTGGTCAATTATTTATTGATTAATAAAATATTTATATACAATTTAAGTTTCACATTCAGTTTAATAAATATGGGTGGGCACCCCTTGATCTATCTGCTCTACTTTCTTTTTATGTAGTGCATAGATATATTATCACACAAGGGATGGGTAGAATACGAAGAGACATATTTGGGGTAATTTCTTCCTAATGTGCATAGTGATGGATATACAAATCTTACTCAAAATGTTATGGCCTTAAATAAGAACATTGTCCAATTTACGAGAGAGAGGGATGTATGGGTAAAGATAGATAATACACATATACAATAGAATTTCAATGTCTTTTTCTTAAATCCTCTTAAGGATGGTGAAAGGGAGGCATGAAAATTGGAGAAGGGGGGTTCTATAAGAGATGAATTAGATATCATTGACCTCAACTGCATATGTTAGTCAACCTCCATTGTCATAAGCAATGGGAGGAAAATGAGTAAGAATATAAGATGGAGGTCTAATAGGAAAAAAAGTGAGGGGGCCTCAAAAAAAAATTCTCCAACACCAAAGCTTACATGACTATATCTAAGGGAGCAACAACCTCCCTTGCAGGCCAATGAAATTATTTTTACTGAATATTAGAGGGGTTAATCACTCCTAATGAGAGGTGGTTCATTAGGAAACATTTTTAATATCTGAAAGTATAAATCTTAATTCTTTAGGAAATTAAAATCAATGAGGAGGGTTTTCCAAGTTGTAAAATTATGGGTAGGTTATTTCCAATTGGCATGAATGGAAGATAGAGTTTTTAATAAAATCAATGATGGATCTCTTTGAAATTTTTACGAAAGGTAAAGTAAAATTTTGAATTGAGGATAGAGTTGTCTCCCTCAAATAACGACACTCACTCAATACGGGTCTTTAACTCTTAGTCGAACCTGAGCGAGATCAAGCTCAACAAAATTGATTATTTATTGCCTCAGTATATTTAGTTGGGTGGAAATAATGTCATTCCTAAGTGGGAGGATATAGTATTGTAACACACAAAAAGAAAATAATTACTGATATGAACATTATGGTAGTGGTGATGAACTACAACTGATTTAGAACCTAATTGAAGAATAGTGATTAGAGATCATCAAGTTTCTGATTAGATATGTAAGATGATTAAATCAATAATATGTTGTCATTGATGTCAACTAGTTTTGACAACACTTATCTTGTAAGTTATAATACCTAAACATTTGTAGAAAGGAGAAAAAGAGATGCAGAACATATATATCTACATTGAGGAAGATGGATATGATAGATGAGGATAAGGAATACATTGGATAAATTATTGATGAGTCTATGACCTTATGTTATGGACTTGATTATGTTGCATTCATCTATGATGAGGAAAAGAGAAAAATAACACAAGGCAGTGTGGTCAGTTGATGAAGCATTCCAGTATACACTAAGCATTGTAGTGTATACCAAGCATAGTATAAACTGAGCTTGTGTTCACTGACACTTTTCTTTGTTAACCGAGTTGTAACAAAAGAACTAAATGATTAGTTTAGCTTATGGAAGTTGATGAGCTATAAAGTAACTCAAAATGAGAGTTAAAGATAAATTTTGTTATGAATATCAACGACTAACAAAATTTAATGAAGATCTAAAAGATGGAAATAAAACATGTTACTGACACATCAGTCGAGGAAGGTTTAAGCGGCAAAATGAATAGAGGAGAATAAGCGGAAAAATCTGATAGATGAGAAGAAAAAGGTTTACATGTCTATTTAAGAGACTAGGGTTTCATTATGAAACTTATGCTAGAAGAAGGAGACTGCAAAACTATGACATGAACAAGCTTCATGCATGCCAGATCAGATTGGTTAAGGAAAACTGAACTGCAGAGATTACCGAGTGTTAGAAAGCTATTACCAAAAGATAGTAAGTCATTGATTGTTGTTGAAATAGAATTGATATATTGATCAGAGGATTTGAATGAGCATAATATAGATCTGAATATTTGCAACAGAAGTTGTATTGTAATTAGATCACCTATTGTTACAGTTTAACCAATGTAATTAGATAAATCTCTTAACCGAGTGGACTCAAAAGTCTTGTAATGTCATTCATAGAATATACATTTATTATCTTGTCAAGCCCATAGTGAATTTTGGTTGGATGATAATGGTTGGTCTAAAATTCTCTAACAAAGTCACACCTCACAGTGTGGTTTGTAACCTTTAATAGGGTTGGTTCTTCACTAACCTCACTTTAGAAGAGTGAACAATTTTTGGGTTGTTGGTCCCAGGTGGTTTTTCACTTAACAAGGTTTGCACGTTAAATCTCTTGTGTTATGTGTTCATTGTGGTGATTTTTTGATTGTCATACTTTACATATTGCATATTAGATTTGATCAGTAATTACTTTAAGTTATTGACTGGTAATCGGTAAACGCACATATAGAATAGTATTTTATGTTACTAAGCTGCATAAGTTTAAGTAAATTGTTTTTGGTTATACATTTTGTATTTGGGACTATGGATAACTGATTGACCCCCCTCTTAGTTATTCTAACAATTGGTGTTAGAGAATTGGTTGCTAGATACAAGCTACTTTGGTTGCTTGGAACAGATTTTTAAGGACTTCAGTAAAAAGATCTCAAAATGTATAAGAGGGAAGTGCCAAAGATAAACAAGGATAACTTCACAATATGGAAAAGTAGGATGAAGCTGCATATATCTGGAATTGGGAATTCTTCTCTCACTCTAATGGAGAATGGCTACATTGCTCCACCCACTAGACCTTTGACCCTTGATCAGTTAAGAGATAGACATAAGCATAATGTCACTATGCTAGAGATTGTTGTTGCTTTGACAGATGTCAAATCTGAAGATATCAAAGGATGTACTACTACTAAGGATATGTGGGATAAACTTGCTCAAGTTTATAGTGGTGATATAAATGTAAAAAGAGCCAGAGCTGAAAGTTTAGGAGGAAAATTCAATGATATGAAGATGATTGAAGGTGAAAACATAGTGCAGTACACAAATTGGATAAAGGAAGTTGTTAATGCAATAAGAGGATCTGATGGTGTTCTTGATGAAGACACTATGGTAAGAAAAATTATTAGAACCTTATTACCGATTTATGCAATCAGAATATCTGTAATCCATGAAATCAGATCTACACATGGTAATACTCTCACTCTTAACAATCTGATTGGTAAACTTACTACATTTGAGCTTAATAATTATGATAATAATGTTGTCCTAATTGTTGATTCTTCTTTCATGACTTCTCTGAAGATTGGTAAGTCTAGTAGTAAACGTGATGATAATGATAGAAATATTGATGATGATCTTGATGAGATGGAAGCTCTAATGACCAGAAGATTACTTAAAGGTAAAGGTAGATATGAGGGTAAGTTACCTTTAGCATGTTTTAACTATAAAGAAGTTGTGCATATTGCTGCTAGATGTCTAAATAGGAAAGAATATGACACAAACAAAGACTGATCTTTTGAAGGAAGCTATGGGAGAAGGAACACCAAAAATTACAGACACTACAGTAGAGACAACCAAGACAATAGTGATAAAGGTAAAAAGGTATGTTACATTGCTGAAGAAGATGATACTGACACTGATTTAGATGATGATGTAGAAGTAGTGTTTGTTGCTATGAAGGATGATTTTGAGGAAGAGGAAAAACATGTAGAAACAACACTAATCTCTAAAGTTAATAAAAATGATACATGGATCATAGATAGTGGCTATACACATCACATGACTGGTGATGATGAAAAATTTGATCATCTTGAGAAATACAATGGAGGATCTGTTAAAATGGGTAATGATACACCTTGTATGGTTAGAGGTAAAGGAACCCTGATGATAAATGATAGAATAAAATGTGAAAATGCTAATTGGGTAGAAGGAATAAACTATAACTTGCTAAGTGTGGCACATCTGAACAATTCAGGTCACCGAGTTTCTTTTGAGAGAAAGAAAGTAAAAATATTTGATGATGGAGGAAGACTTGTTGGGACAGGAGCACAAATGAAAGGTAATCTGTTTTATCTTAACAATGACGAGTCTTCTTTCTTAATGATGAAAATTGAAGATGCTTGGTTGTGGCATAAAAGTTTATGTCATGTGAATTTGGATAGCATGATTAAGATCAGTAAAAAGAAAAAGGTTAGAGGTCTACCTAACTTAACTAAGCCTGATCATGTTATGTGTCATGAAAGGTAAAATGAAAAAATCTAGTTTCAAAAGAAAATATTATTCAACAAAGAAAATACTTGAGTTAGTTCATACTGACCTATGTCATCCTATGAGAACTTAGAGTTATTATGGAGACAGATATTTCATTCTTTTTGCTGATGACTACACTAGATTAATGACAATCATGTTCCTGAAGGAAAAATCAGAGGCATTTAAGATGTTCAAGTGGTATAAGGAAAAAGTAGAGAAAGAGACTGGTAAAGTATTAAAATGCTTAAGATCTGATAGAGGAGTGAAGTTATCTCTCATGAATTTATTAACTTTTGTAATGAGCATGGTATTAAAAGATAGGTCTTTGCACCAAGGAAACCTCAACAAAATGGCATTGCTGAAAGGAGGAATAGGTCAATTATTGACTTCACAAGGACATTGATGATAAAAAGAAGGTAGATCAAACATACTCGAGAGAGGTTGTTAGCACAAATGTTTATGTTCTAAACTAAATACAAATGAAGGACACTAACAAAACACCCTATGAGTTATGGTTTGGACACAAACCCACTGTAAGTTATTTCAAGATTTTTGGAAGTAAATGTTTTATTCTAAAAGATGAAAGAAATGGGAAGTTTGACTCAAAAGGTGATGAAGGGATATTTCTTGGATATTCCAGTAAAAGAAAATCATACAAGTGTCTAAATAGAGTTACTAATAAAATTATTGAAAGTACTAATGTTCGAGTTGATGAGTTTGATGATAAGAATGCAGAAAGGAACTTGATGAATATGCTAGATTCACTTACATTGAACAACCAGAGTATCTATCAAAGCTGTAGATAGTGACAATTGGTCAGTAGGAAAACAATACCTAGGAATAGGAAAGAGAAATCGATGAGTAGGAAGGACCTACCGAGCAAGCAAGTAAACTTGCATAGGATGAACAATAGAGAAAAGATCAAGTACTGGTGAGATTTTTTAGGAGACATCATCCTGAGACACAGATCATTGGAGATAGACAAGCTGGCATGATGACAAGGAGTAAGACAAGACAAGGTACATGTTTAGTTTGTGAATATGAACTGAAGAATGTAAAAGTTGCATTAGAAAATGAAGAATGGGCTAATGCAATGAAAGAGGAAATAGAACAGATAGAGAAGAAAAAAACTTGGAGTTTAGTACCCAGACCTAAAGATAAGAATGTTATTAGTACTAAATGGATATTTAGAAACAAGATGAATGAAAATGGAGAGGTAACAAGGAATAAAGATAGATTGGTATGCAAGGGATGTGCACAGGAGGAAGGAATAGACTATGGTGAGACCTTTCCACCTATTGCTAGATTAGAGGGAGTCAGAATGTTACTTGCATATGCTGCACACAAAAAGTTTAAGGTTTACCAAATGGATGTTAAATCAGCTTTTCTGAATGGGATACTTGAAGATGAAGTCTTCATAGAACAACCAGAAGGGTTCATTGATCCAAACAAGAAAGATATGGTATGTAGATTACATAAAGCTTTGTATGGTGTGAAGCACACACTAAGAGCCTGGTATGAAAGGTTGCATAATTATTTGTTGAGTATTGGATTTGTTAGAACTAGTGAGAATAGCAATTTGTATATGAAAGGAAATTCAGATGATACTATTTTGATTGTTGAGATATTTTTGGATGACATAATATTTGGAGGACAAGATCATATTTGTAAATCATTTGCTGATGAAATGAGAAAAGAGTTTGAAATGTCTATGTTTGGAGAGATTAAGTTCTTTCTAGGCTTACAAGTGATTCAACAGAATGATGGTATATTCATCACACAATCCAAATATATCAAGAAAATACTGAGAACATTTAGCATGGAAGATAGTAAACCTGTTGGAACATCGATGGCTACTAGATGTAAACTGACTAAGGAAGATGGAACTACCGAGGTAAACTAGACACTGTACCAATCCATGATTGGTGAGTTAATGTATGTAGTTCACAATAGGCCATATATAGCACATGTTGTTTGGATAGTTATTAGATTTTCTGCAAATCCAAGGCAGTCACACATGGTTTCTACAAAGAGAATCCTAAGATACCTAAAGAAAATAGAGGACTATGGATTATGGTATCCCAAGGAAGGAAAATTTGAACTTAAAGTCTACACCGATGCTAATTGGGCTGGAAATGTGGATGATAGAAAGAGTACCACCAGAGGAGTGTTCTTCTTTGGTGAAAGACATGTTACATGGACAAGTAAGAAATAGTCTTGCATTTCTCAGTCTATAGCTGAAGAAGATTATGTTGTTGCTACTACTAATTGTTCAAATATTGCATATATCAAGTAAGTGTTGGAAGGTATGAATGAGGTAATCACTAATCCGGTGATTATATATTGTGACAACACTAGTGCAATTAATATTTCAAAGAATCCAGTGGTGCACTCTAAAACAAAGCACATATCTATTAAGTATCACTACTTAAGAGAACAAGTACATGAGAAGCAAGTTAGATTAGAATTTGTTACATCTAAAGAACAAATTGCAGACATATTTACCAAGCCTCTACCGAAGGAAATATTTGAATAATTGAGGACTAGACTTGGGGTCTGTCCCCTGTCTACCGATTACTATTATGATTTGGAGGTTGCGTCAGCGTAATCTTATCAAAATATCATACATGTTGATGCAGCATTGTTCACACTTTGGATCCTATCTAAAGTTGTGAAAGGTTTGAAAAACTGGAACAGATTGGCATATCAATATACAGAGATATAGAGAATGCACCAGACAAATAGAGAGTTGCATGGCTATTACAGAGTTGTATGTTTATGTCTTTCTTTGGAATTGTTGTCAAAGCGAGAGATAAACAATATGAAACAATATTGGGAACCATGCAGAACACTGAAACATCTATCTAAGGGAGAGACATGAAAGTAAGGGAGAACATTGAAGATTAGTTACTGATAATAGAAGAAATAATCTGAGAGTTGAAAAGATCATATATGTAGAAGATAGTCTGCACACAAATGCTATGACAGAATTCATTTGTTCATAGAGTTGTAGAATATATGTTTGGTATGTGTATGGAAATTTTTTATATTTCTTATGTTTCCATCAATGCAAAAGGGAGAGATTGATGAACTACAACTGATTTAGAACCTAATTGAAGAACAATGATTAGAGATCACCAAGTTGCTGATTAGATATGTAAGATGATTAAATCATTAATATGTTGTCATTGATGTCAACAAGTTTTGACAACACTTATCTTGTAAGTTACAATACCTAAACATCTATAGAAAGGAGAAAAAGAGATAAAGAATATATATATCTACATTGAGTAAGATGGATATGGTAGATGAGGATAAGGAATACATTGGGTAACTTATGTTGAAAAATGCATTTGAAGCAATTGTTGTATTGTCATTGATGTCAAAACTTAACTAGTAAGACTATTCTTATTTAAGAAAGTAATATTTCTATTTGAGTGTTGCTAAGGGGATAGGCAAGGTTGGTAACAACATCACCTAAGGAAAGGTTGAGGTATCTTGATACTTCAATGAGTACTTGATTATGTGGCATAATGATAAGAAAATGTATTGTTTATCTAAGTAAGAATGAAGACTAAACTGGTAGGCTTAATCGAGAAAAAGTGAAGAAATCTAGTTTAAGCCGAGTGTTGTTTATGTCGACCGAGCTAGTGAGTGCTGAGTAAAATCAGTGTTGACCGAACACCAATTAATTGCCAAGGAAAATAGTGTTAGCCAAGGAAACAGTTTATGTGGTGACCAAGCTTTCTAGAGAAGACCGAGAAGTTGGACACAGTATTGACCTAGTGTCAATATTTTGCATTTGATGAAGAATTTAGATTTCCAGCCAACATCGTTGAATTCTTGAATTATGTAAAATGTGTTGACTTTATTTATTGATTGTATGAAAGCATTTAATGCACTGTAAAATATTTTATTGTAAATCTTTAAGAAGATTTGAGATATTTCTAAAAGGATAGTTGAAGAACATAATGTAGGATGGATTCAATGAATCTTCCCTAACCCTAAGATCTACGAAGGAGATTAAGTGGAAAAAGATGTATTAACCTAATAGAGGTAGTATTAAGGAAACCTAAGTGAGAGGTTGAAGATAGAGAAGTGGATACTGGAAATATTGTTGATGTTATTGACTGTCTAAGTAGAAAAGGCTAAAGGAGAAGTGTTGTGATCACTTGAAGGATTCTAAGTAGATCAGTGATGGAGATCGAATATGTTCACAGTCAGTATGCCAGCATATGTGTATGGAATTGGATCTGATATTTGCAAAGTGAGTTGTATGTTTCTTAGATCAATATTACTGCTACTTTCTAACCATTGTAACATTCAAAATCCTTTTAATAGAGGTTTACCTTACAGTCATAGGTATAAATCCTTTGAAAAAGGTTGCATTCTAATGGAGTGTATGTAAGTCCTATAACTATTGCCCAAAAATTCCCTGTCATTCTTTTTCGGCCACAGTCCTATTTTTCAAAGTGAAATGCTCAAATGTCGAAAACCCAGTGTGTTTTCAACCTCCTCTCTATAGGCTCGGGATGTTTCTACCTTTTGGTCTAAAAATTTTGTGTCTTTTTTACCTTCACTCGAAAACCCTCTGTGTTTTCAAGACCCCTTCTGCATTTTTGACCCTAAGCATACAACTTCGACAGGCGGGTCCCAATGCCTAAGGCCATGCCAGCATAGAAAAAGATCCGATGGGTGTCACATGATCACATGGGATCTTTCGATCCCATGAGATCATATGACAACTGTTGATGCGGTGTTAGCAAAGGATCGATAGTCAAGACAAGCGCTCAACTCCAACGCTGATGGTCATCAGTTAACACCTAGAGGTTGGTCACATGATTGCATGTGCCTTCTTAGCCACATACGATCATGCGACAAGTGGTAAGCAGTCATGTGGGATCGGCAGACTTCAGTGGCAGTTAGTGGTTAGCATTTCCTAGTTTGTCGAATGATCACATGGGCTCTTCCGAGCCCATGAGACCATGCAACAAATCATCAATGGTTCGTGGTGGGTGTCTCACAATTAACTCCAAGCCAGTGAGGGTGGTGTCATGCAATTGGTCGCATGATCACATGCGGCCCCTTGACCACATTCGACCATGTGATAGACGGTCAATGGGTCTTTGACTCTGGTGGTGGGACCTTAGGTGGTGACATGTCCAGTACGCACTGGGCTCGGTAGTGGAGGTGCCAGTTGAGCCAAGATCAATGGCTGGTGCATGATCTCATGGGGTCTTCTGACCCCATGAGATCTTGCCCCCACTGTTAGATTAGCATCTCGGCTTGCGGGTAGGCCCGAGGTTGGTAAAGAAGGTTCGCAAGTGCACGATTAAAGGATTTCTCGCGGTCGCTAGATAGACCCGGGGTTAAGAAAGACATCGCGTGACTTTGCGACTGTAGAGAGGATGAACCCAAGGTGGAGCTAGGGTTAGATTCACAATGTGGTCTTGCGGGCCCAAGTGATGCTTATGTCACGGTAGGGTAGATTTACAAAATCTTGTCGCATGATCGCATGAAGCCTTTCGGCCTCATGCGATCATGCGACCGTTGACATTTTTGAAGGGCAGAGGCAAGTTTTCAAATGACTTGTCACATGATCACATGAAGGCTTTTTTTCTCATGCAAACATGCGACCATTGCTATTACAAGGGCGGTGTAGCCTATTTTTGGCAGACTTTCTTCCAAGGGAAATGTTTGCAAGTACTGTAGCTAAAAATTGATGATTTCTAGAGACAGTTGCAGTTGGATAGAATTTGCAAAGGATTTAGGCTGCCATTTTTGGGTCCTTTCGAGGATCTGATTGGATATGAACATTCATGATAGAGTCTAGCTTGCAAAGAGGTAGATGGATAAGGTCTTTTGTGCCTGCAGGCATGATCAATTCAGGGATGGACATGCAAGAAGAAAATATCTGATCAACTATGATATTCACAGAACACATTTATGATCAGAAGGGACCGACTTTAGGGATGATTATTATAATGCATATCTATGTAGCCCTAATTCGGAGATATTTTTTGACTCCTGCCTGCGTGCAGTGAAGGATGTATATATTCTTTTTTTGGAGCCTGTAGTGCTCAGAATTCACATTTTGTAAAAAGAAAATCATTTTTCTGGGAAAATCATCTATAGCATTTCTTCCTGCCCTTTGTTTTTCTACATCCTATAAGTTCTCATTGATAATACAAATATTGCAAAGCATTCTATGACATTTTTCTTGTCTTCATGTCTTCCTTGTTTGCCTTGTCTCTTATTGGATTGAAGTTTATGCATGTTTTCAATGGAAATTGGGGTTCCTGGTCCCTCTCAATTTTTGTAATTTTGTGTGTTACTATGTCTGATCTGATTTAGATGTTTTGTGGGTATGCTACAACCCCTAGCAGTCTTGTCTCATTCCTACACCTAGTTGCAGAGGAGGATGTTTGTTTGTAGGTCATAGGTTGAGTTTTCTATCCAAGCCTTACTATGAAATACTTATGCAAATCTATCTAGTGAGTGGTGACTTATTAGACCTAATTCCTCCATTGATTCCATCCCTCTATAATGAGATCCAAACCCTAGTTCTAGTGCATCACCTAGTAGGATAGATTTTCTTTCAGTCATTTCCCTTTCAAGTATTCCATCTAACCCTTTCCCCTCAAAGTTTACTTTCTTGTTAAGAGAAAATCAAGGTGATTATCCAAGAGGAACCAGCCTAGAATCTGGAGGTCTCATCTCAGTTAGCAAAAGGTCCCACAACCTTGAGATGACTCCCTTGTTATATTGAGTTATCAAGACTATGAGAGCTTGAACTGAGGGTACAAATTCAGTGTATAACATTTCTGGCATGCCCAGTGGGACCAAGAGGTCATAGTTTTCATGGTTCTTATTGGTTTTGATATGCTTCCAACAAGTTGCAGACCTTTGAGAGGTCATGGTTTGGCATATCTGGTGACTCCAAGCTCACATATACTGGTTTCAAGGAGATTCAATACCTAGGATGGATTACCATCCTTCTTTTCATGAGGGTGTCCCTTCATTTTATGGAGGTCAACAGTAGTCATCTCATGCTTGCCCCCCACCCACCCAACTTCTAGCATCATGGCAACAGAATCACTCATACCAGCAACCTCAAGAGGAGATGCTTTTTTTGAAAGAACATGCTCATCGTGCCTAGATCCAACAACAACAAGCTTTGACTCAGCAAGATCAAGGTTACAGGAGATATCTGGCAGAACAATACAAAAGAAATGAAGCCAAGCTCGCTAAGGGGTTGGAAGCACAAAAGAAGCACTATGAGGAGGTGCTAGAAACACAAAAGGAGCATATGCGGACACAAGCAAAGAAGTAGTTTGATGCTAGATGGAAGCAGTGTGAAGAAGTCATTGCAGGAAAGCAAAAAAGTCAAGCAGCCCTTGCAGGTAATTTGGCCTCACTGAAGAAAGTTTACAAAGAAAATTTAATTAAGGTTAGTGATGCTATAGCTGAGAAAGACAAAGATTTTTAAAGAGCATTATCAGCTCAATAGGTTCCTTATGAGGAGTTGGAAATTCATAAGAATAATTATGAGAAGGTGGTTCAAGACCAAAAAATTTTAATGGAGGCCATGTTTGATAGGGGCATTGAATTTGAAATGGAGAAAGAAAAAGAGATGAGAGCTCATGAGGAGTTTCATGAGAAAGAGCTGCAGGATCTCAAACAAAATATGAGATTCCTAGCTTTCGTAGCTGAAAAATATAAAAGAGGCTATCAGATGCAGATTGAGAAATGTTCTCAAATTGAAGAAGAAAAGGAGAGCATAGAGTAGAAGATTGTTGATCTAAAGGTGGCTCTCTTCGAATAGGTTAGGACAAATGAGTCCTCAACAAATCATGATTATGTTGATAGTAGTATCTTCTCCTGCAAAAGAGTCTAGAAGAAGAAGAGGAAGATCAATTCTGGGACAAGATGGAGTACTTTTGCTTGCATCTTGATGACAAGCCCACACTTTTAGAGAACACCTACAATCTATAGGAGATAGTCATTTTCGGTCAGCATAAGAAGGAGGCTAATTAGACTAAAGTAATCTCTCAAGAGCCTAAGTTTGTCAAGGAAAGCTCTAGGTCTAGCATCTCTCATGGTTTCCCTATCAGGTATTTGGCCAGGATGGAGGTTATCAAAGGAGTACAAATCATGCCACCATCCGAATGTGGTTTTCCATCAGGAGTTGAGGCTGAAAATGAACCAGATCTTCTTATTGCCCCCATTAACCAAGTAAGTAAAGTCTCCTCGCTGCTTGTTGTTTCTCCTCAAAATGATGGTACCTACGATCAGCTTGACGAAGTGAGAAAAATCTATATTAGTCAAATCCTTGTCAAGCAAGTGACCCTATATATCTCCTATGTTTATCTTGTAGTAGCTTTCGAGAGGCATGTGGATTATTGTAGGTTGAGAAGGATGGGAAGCTATTTTCCACAACCAGTCAATGGTTTTGTTTAACCAGTTTTTTGTACTGGTTAATCTAGGTTAGGTGTTTCTTGTTTTCCTAGAGTACTTTCATGTTTTCCAAGAAGCGCCATGCACATTTTGTCTTGCTGGTTCAGTTTTACCCCTCTCCCTATCAGAAGGTTTTTTGTGCTCAAGAAGTGACCCCATGCCCAATGGATTGTGTCAAGGCAACTGGTCTAAATGTCTAGCAGGCTAACATCCCGCAGACGTCACCAAAATGTTGCCCAAAAATTCTGTGTCATTCTTTTTTGGCCACAGTCCTATTTTTCCAAGTGAAATGCTCAAATGTCAAAAACCCAGTGTGTTTTCAACCTCCTCTCTATAGGCTCAGGATGTTTCTACCTTTTGGTTAGAAAATTTGGTGTGTTTTTGACCTCCGCTCTAAAAATTTAGTATGTTTTCGACCTTCACTCAAAAACCCTTTGTTTTTTTGACACCCCTTCTACATTTTTGACCCTAAGTGCGCAACTCTGATAGGCAGGTCCCAGTGCCTAAGGTCATGCTAGCGTAGAAAAAGATCTGATGGATGTCACATGATCGCATGGGATCATCTGATCCAATGAGATCATACGACAACCATTGATGCAGTGTCAACAAAGGATCAACAGTCAAGACAAGCGCTCAACTCCAACACCGATGGTCATCAATTAACACCTAGCAGTTGGTCACATGATCGCATGGGCCTTCCTAGCCGCATGAAATCATGCGACAAGTGGTAAGTAGTCATGTGAGATCAATGGAATTTAACAGTGGTTAGTGGTTAGCATTTACCAGTTTGTCACATGATCGCATGGGCTCTTCCGAGCCCATGCGACCATGTGACAAACCATCAGCGGTTTGTTATGGGCATCTCGCAGCTAACTCCAAGCTAGTGGGGGTGGCATCGTGCGGTTGATCACATGATCGCATGCGGCCCCTTGACTGCATGCGACCATGCGACAGACGGTCAGCGAGTCTTTGACTCCGGTGGTGGGACCTTGGGTGGTGACGTGTCCAGTACGTAGTGGGCCCCGTAGTGGAGGTGCTAGTTGAGCCAAGATCAATGGCTGGCGCATAATCTCATTGGGTCTTCCGACCCCATGAGATCTTGCACCCACCATTAGATTAGCATCTCGGCTTGGGAGTAGGCCCAGGGTTGGTAAAGAAGGTTCGTAAGTGTGCGATTAAAGGATTTCTCACAATTGCCTGATAGACCCGGGGTTAAGAAAGACATTGCGCGACTTTGTGACTGTAGAGAGGATGAGCCCAAGGTGGAGCCAAGGTTAGATTTGTAGTGTGGTCTTGCAAGCTTGAGTGATGCTTATGTGGCAGTAGGGTAGATTTACAAAATCTTGTCGCATGATCGCATGAAGCCTTTCGACCTCATGCGATCATGCGACCGTTGACATTTTTGAAGGGCGGAGGCAAGTTTTCAAATGACTTGTCACATGATCGCATGAAGGCTTTTTTGCTCATGCGACCATTGCTATTACAAAGGTGATGTAGCCTATTTTTGGTGGACTTTCTTCCAAGGGAAATGTTTGCAAGTGCGAAAGCTAAAAATTGATGATTTCTAGAGATAGTTGCAGTTGGATAGAATTTGCAGAGGATTTAGGCTGTCATTTTTGGGTCCTTTCAAGGATCTGATCGGATTTGAACATTCATGATAGAGTCTAGCTTGCAAAGAGGTAGATGGATAATGTCTTTTGTGCTTGCAAGCATGATCAATTTAGGGATGGACATGCAAGAAGAAAATATCTGATCGGCTATGATATTCATAGAATACATTTATGATCAAACATGACCGATTTTAGGGATGATTATTATAATGCATATCTACGTAGCCCTAATTCGGAGATATTTTTTGACTCCTTCCTGCATGTAGTGAAGGATGTATATATTCTCTTTTTGGACCCTGTAGTGCTTAGAATTCACATTTTGTAAAAAGAAAGTCATTTTTCTGGAAAAATCATCTGTAGCATTTCTTCCTGCTCTCTATTTTTCTACATCCTGTAAGTTCTCATTGATAATACAAATATTGCAAAGCATTATTTGACATTTTTCTTGTCCTCATGCCTTCCTTGTTTGGCTTTTCTCTTATTGGATTGAAGTTTATGCATGTTTTCAATTAAAATTGGGGTTCCTAGTCCCTCTCATTTTTTATAATTTTGTGTGTTACTATGTCTGATCTAATTTAAATGTTTTGTGGGTATGCTACAGCCCCTAGCAGTCTTGTCTCATTCCTACACCTAGTTGTAGAGGAGGATGTTTGTTTGCAGGTCATAGGTTGAGTTTTTTGTCCAAGCCTTCCTATGAAATACTTATGCAAATCTATCTAGTGAGTGGTGACTTATTAGACTTGATTCCTCCATTGATTCCATCCCTCTATAATGAGATCCAAACCCTAGTTCTGGTGCATCACCTAGTAGGATATATTTGCTTTCAGTCATTTCCCTTTCAAGCATTCCTTCTAACCCTTTCCCCTCAAAGTTTACTTTCTTGTTAAGAGAAAATTAGGGTGATTATCCAAGAGGAACCATCCTAGAATCTGGAGGTCTCATCTTGGTTAGCAAAAGGTCCCACAACCTTGAGATCACTCCCTTGTTATACTGAGTTATCAAGACTACGAGAGCTTGAACTGAGGGTGCAAATTCAATGTATAACATTTTTGGCACGCCCAGTGGGACCAAAGAGGTCATAGTTTTCATGGTTCTTGCTGGTTTTGATATGCTTCCAGCAAGTTGTAGACCTTTGAGAGGTCATTGTTTGGAATATCTGGTGACTCCAAGCTCACATCTACTGGTTTCAAGGAGATTCAGTACCTAGGATGGATTACCATCCTTCTTTTCATGAGGGTGTCCCTTCATTTCATGGAGGTCAGCAATAGTCATCTCATGTTTGCCCCCCACCCACCCAACTTCCAGGATCGTGGCAGCAGAATCACTCATACCAGCAACCTCAAGAGGAGATGCTTTCTTTGAAAGAATGTGCTCATCGTGCCCAGATCCAACAACAACAAGCTTTGACTCAACAGGATCAAGGTTACAAGAGATATCTGGCAGAACAATACAAAAGAAATGAAGCCAGGCTCGCTGAGGGGTTAGAAGCACAAAAGAAGCACTATGAGGAGGTGTTGGAAATACAAAAGGAGCATATGCAGACACAAGAAAAGAAGTAGTTTGATGCTAGATGGAAGCAGTGTGAAGAAGTCATTGCAGGACAACAAAAAAGTCAAGCAGCCCTTGCAGGTAATCAGAAGAGGGAACATAATAGTAACATGTTACAAAGTGGTTTTTCCCAAATTGGGTTTCCACTATAAATCTTGGTGTTGATACTTGTGTGAATGTTTTGGTTTGAACATTTCTATGTTTTACAAGTTAGATGCTATTGGATAAGTGAATTGCACTGTTATATGTTTCTGTTATGCAATCAGTAATGATCGGTTAGGTGTTGGTTATTAAAAATGATTTGTTGAAGAGTTTAAAGATTGTTTTATACATCTGGACCTGAGAACAACTGATTCACCCCTACCTCTCTATTGTTATAAACCATATTAACAATTGGTATTAAAGCTATTGGTGCTTACAGAGAAAAATTTTGAAGGTACTTGAAGCAAATGATCAAGATGTATAAGAAGGAGGTACCAAAGATGAATAAGGAAAACAAAGCTTGATGAAGCTACATCTAGATGGTATTGGTGATTCTACTAAGTATTACATTAATCATGACTATGTCACACCTGTTGCACCTCTAACTGTCGAGGAAATGAAAGATAAACAAGAGCACAACGAAGCAATGTTGGAGATTGTGCCTGCCCTAAGTTATCCAAAATTTGAAGACATCAAAGACTGCAGTACTGCAAAGCAAATGTGGGACACCCTTGCAAGCATCTATGGCGGTGATGTGAATGTGTTGAGAGCAAAAGTCGAGAGCGTAAGAGGTAAATTTGATGAAATAAGAATTCAAGAAGGTGAGAATATTGCACAATATTGTGGTAGAATAAAAGAAGTTGTAAATGCTATTAGAGGAGAAAATGGAACTATTGAGGATGAAACTGTAATAGGAAAAATATTGGAAACTCTGTGTCCTATCTATGTAATCAAAATTTTTGCAATACAGGAATCTAGATGTAACTCTCCTAATGCACTTACTTTAGAAAGTTCAATTGGTAAGCTTACTGCTTTTGAACTTTCTAACTATGATAACTTCACTATTGGTAGTATTCAATCTGCTTTTAAGTCACAAATGGTTCTGAATAAGTCAAAGAAGGAAAAAGAAAAATTTATCAATGAAAGTGAAAGTGAAAGTGATAGTGACAGTGGCACATCTAATGAAGAACTGGGGATCTAGAAGCTCTTATGGATAGAAGACTGAAAAGGGAAAAATGAAGGTACATAGATAAACTCCCTATTATATGTTTTTCATGTAATAAAGTTCCTCATATAGTTGCTAGATGTCCTGACAGGGATAATAAGGATGAAGAAAGAGACAACAAGCCTAAAGACAAAAGAGAAGATAGAGGTTACCGAAGATACAAGGACTACAAAGGGAAAAGTAAAAATTCCTACTACATTGCTGAAGAAGAGACTGACACTGATAGTGATGATCTTGAAATTGAAGTTGTCTATGTTGCAATGAAAGATGAATTTGATGAGGATGAGGAAACTACATTGATATCTTATGTGAACAAAAATGATAAATGGATTATTGACAGTGGTTGTTCATATCATATGACTAGAGATAAGAGTAAGTTTGATACCTTAAACCATTATGAAGGTAGGAGTGTGATATTTGGAAATGATGCACCATGTCCTGTTGGAGGAAAAGGATTGATTAAGATGATTGATAAGATCTCTTGTGAAAATGCTTATTGGGTTGAGGGTCTTAATTATAATCTACTAAGTGTTGCACAACTTAATAGCACTGGCTTCTGAATGAAATTTCATCACAGGAAGGCCAAAATATTTGATGCCACAGGTGAACTGATTGGAAGAGGAGAATAGACAAAATGTAATTTGTTCTATCTAGACCTATCTGAAGAAGCATGTATGATTACACAACTTGATGATATTTGGTTATGGCATAAGTAGCTATGTCATGTTAACTTTGATAATCTGGTAGAAATTAGCAAGAAAAAGAAAGTGAGAGGTCTACCTAGATTGAAGAAACCTGAGAATGTAATGTGCAAAGAATGTCAGTTGGGTAAGATGACTAAGTCTAGTTTCAAGACAAAAACCTTTACTCCTGAGAATATCTTAGATTTGGTTCATACTAACCTTTATGGACCGATGAGTGTACAAAGCTATTGTGGTGCTAGATATTTTATCCTATTTGTTGATGATTATACTAGAATGATGCATGTAATGTTCTTAAAAGAAAACTCTGATGCTTTTCAATTCTTTAAGTGGTATGTGGCTGCAGCTATGAATTGTTCAAATTTGATATGGATAAAGCAATTGTTGGTAGGCATGAAAGAAGAAATAACTGAAATAGTTATCATCTTCTATGACAACACAAGTTCTATCAACATCTCTAAAAACCTAGTGATGCACACAAAGACCAAACACATTGCCATCAAGTATCATTACTTGAGAGAACTGGTACAAGATAAAGAGGTCTGCATGGAATAGTGAATACCAAGGAATAATTAGTAGATATATTCACTAAATCTTTACCTAAAGAAGCTCATGAATACCTGAGAAGTCAATTAGGGGTCCTTCCCCTAACTAAGGCTGCCTAGTCAAGCTAGGAGTAGTACATCAAGTGTGCTACAAAGAACATCTAACAAATTGATGCAGAGAAAGGTCACACTTTAGGAGCAGCCTAAAGTTTTGAAGAACACAACAAACTCTAAATAAGTAATAAGCAAGATGACAGAGGGAGAAATATTCTACTAAATTGAAAGGATGATATCTACATCTGCAGGATGTATGTTTTTGTTGTCTCTTTGGCATTTTTATCAAAGAGGGAGATGATGACAGATGAATACATAGAATAAGAAGATCAAGATAGTGGGAGAAATTCAGTGGATGATCGAGCATGGATAATTGATTATGTATCAAAATTAAGCTAAGGATATTTTAAATTTCTTTGATGGACAGATAAGTTTTTGGATTGGTTGGTAATTCATGTGATATTCATATGGTGTTTCCATCAATGCCAAAGAGGGAGATTGTTGGAAACTGCATTTGAAGCAATTGTTGTATTGTCATTGATGTCAAAGCTTAATTGGTAAGACTATTGCTATTTAAGAAAGTACTATATCTATTTGAGTGTTGCTAAGGGGAAAGGCAAGGTTGGTAACAACAGCACCTAAGGAAAGGTTGAGTTATCTTGATACTTCAATGAGTACTTGATTATATGGCACAATGATAAGACAATGTATTGTTTATCTAAGTAAGAATGAAGACTAAATGAGTAGGCTTAACTGAGAAAGAGTGAAGAAATCTAGTTTAAGTTGAGTGTTGTTTGTGTCGACCGAGCTAGTGAGTGCCGAGTAAAATCAGTGCTGACCGAACACTAGTTAATTACCTAGGAAAATAGTGTTAGCTAGGGAAATAGTTTATGTGGTGACCGAGCTTTCCATAGAAGACCAAGAAGTTAGACACAGTATTGATCGAGAGTCAGTATTTTGCATTTGATGAAGAATTCAGATTTCCAGCCGACATCGTTGAATTCTTGGATTATGTAAAATATGTTGACTTTATTTATTGATTGTATGAAAGAATTTAATGCATTGTAAAACATTTTATTGTAAATCTTTAAGAAGATTTGAGATATTTCTAAAATGATAGCCGACGAACATAATGTAGGACATATTCAATGAATCTGACCTAACCCTAGGATCTAGATCTATGACAGAGATTAAGCGACAAAAGAT
The DNA here is from genome assembly GCA_027943335.1 of Chamaecyparis obtusa. Taxonomy (NCBI): domain Eukaryota; kingdom Viridiplantae; phylum Streptophyta; class Pinopsida; order Cupressales; family Cupressaceae; genus Chamaecyparis; species Chamaecyparis obtusa. Next base: position 11,259 of record BSBK01010958.1, on the reverse strand, counting down.
GTATTGACCTAATAGAGGTAGTATTAAGGAAACCTAAGCGAGAGGTTGAAGAGAGATAAGTGGATGCTGGAAGTATTGTTGATGTTATTGACTGTCTAAGTAGAAAAGGTTGAAGGAGAAGTCTTGTGATTGCTTGAAGGATTCCGAGCAGATCAGTGATGGAGATGGAAAATGTTCACAGTCAGTAAGCCAACATATGTGTATGGAATTAGATCTGATATTTGCAAAGTGAGTTGTATGTTTTTTAGATCAATATTACTGCTACTTTCTAACCATTGTAATAGTCAAAATCATTTTAACAAAGGTTGACCTAATAGTCATAGGTATAAATCCTTTGAACAAGGTTGCATTCTAATGAAGTGTATGTAAGTCCTATAAAAAGGCACACTTTTAACAGAGTGGTTTAAATCCTTTAACTAGGTCACACCTAACAGTGTGTTTGTAACTTTTGACAGGGTTGGCTTTTCACCGAGCTCACTTCAGAAGAGTGAACATAATAGTAGCATGTTACAAAGTGGTTTTTCCCAAATTGGGTTTCCACTATAAATCCTAGTGTTGATACTTGTGTGAATGTTTTGGTTTGAACATTTCTATGTTTTACAAGTTAGATGCTATTGGATAAGTGGACTGCACTATTATATGTTTTTGTTATGCAATCAGTAATGACCGAGTAGGTGTTGGTTATTAGATCTGATTTGTTGAAGAGTTTAAAGATTATTTTATACATCTAGACCTTAGAACAACTGATTCACCCCCCCCCCCCTCTTTGTTGTTCTAAATCATATTAAAAACTTATTGATGAGTCTATGACCTTATGTTATTGACTTGATTATGTTCTATTCATCTATGATGAGGAAAAGAGAAAAATGACACAAGGCAGTGTGGTCGGTTGATGAAGCATTCTAGTATACACTGAGTAGTGTAGTGTATACCGAGCATAGTATAAACTAAGCTTGTGTTCATTGACACATTTCATTGTTAACTAAGCTGGAATAAAAGAACTAAATGATTAGTTTAGCTGATGGAAGTTGATGAGTTGTAAAGTACCTCAAAATCAGAGTCGGAGATAAAGTTCGTTAGGAAGATCAACAGTTAACAAAATTCAAGGAAGATCTAAAGGATGGAAACAAAATTTTTTATTGACACATCAGCCAAGGAAAATTTAAGTGGAGAAATGAATGAAGGAGAATAAGCGGTAAAATCTGATGGATGAGAAGAAAACGGTCTACATGTCTATTTAAGAGACTAGGGTTTCATTATGAAACTTATGCTAGAAGAAGGAGACTATAGAACTATTGCATGAACAAGCTTCATGCATGCCTAATCAGAATAGTTAAGGAGAATCAAACTGCAGAGATTACCGAGCATCAGAAAGCTATTACCGAGAGATAGTAAGTCATTGATTATTGTTGAAATAGAATTGATATATTGATCAGAGGATTTGAATGAGCATAATATAGATTTGAACATCCAAAATAGAAGTTTTATTGTAATCAGATCACCTACTATTATAGTTTAACCATTGTAATCAGATAAATCTTTTAACCGAGTGGACTTGAAAGTCTTGTAATGTCATTCATAGAATGTACATTTGTTATCCTATCAACCCCATAGTGAACGCTCATAGGATGATAACGGTTGGTCTAAAATCCTCTAACAAGGTCACACCTCATAGTGTGTTTTGTAACCTTTAACAGGGTTGGCTCTTCACCGACCTCACTTCAGAAGAATAAACAATTTTTGGGTTGTCGGTCCCAGGTGATTTTCGTTTAATAGGTTTTCCATGTTAAATCTCTTGTGTTATGTGTTCATTTTGGTGATTGTTTAATTGTCATACTTTACATATTGCATATTAGATTTTATTGTTAATTACTTTAAGTTATTGACTGGTAATCGGTAAAAGCACAGACAGAATAGTATTTTATGTTACTGAGCTGTAGAAGTTTAAGTAAATTGTTTTTGGTTATACATTTTGTATTTGGGACTGTGTATAACTGATTCACTCCCCTCTTAGTTATTCTAACAAGTGGAACTACATGAGGTTAAGCTTCCTTTGTCCCTGTCTATGATGATTGCTTGGTTGCCAGCTATAGATCTTTATATGGAGAATTAGATTCTTGAAATCTTTTATATCTATAATATATTTATATTTATATTTTGTATTTCTTTCATTTTATATATTTGATAAGAAACTTAAACATTTAAATCACTTCAAACTGATATTATTTCTATTTGATTTACTTATTTAAGATTAGTTGCTCCTCTTTTTGTTTTTCTATATCATAAGTATTATTTTTCTTAGCTTATTATTGGTTTCCTTTTTCTTTGTAGATAAATATGGAAGCAATCACTTCACACAAATGCTTAGAGTGTTACTCATATGAGTGCTTCGAGTTATTGGGTGTCTCCTTTTTGAAATATTCCATTACTTCACATTTCTTCATGAAATATGAAAATGAGGATAAAAGAAATTTATCTTATCTGTAATGAAATTCTTCATCATTTGACAATTGATCATAATTTTCAAGTATTAATATAATATATTAAAATAGTTAGTTGATGAATTTAAGTCTTTCAATATATAACTTCGGTTAGAAATACTAATACAAAATAGGATATTGTTCTATGTTCTTTAGCTCTTTATCATTCATTTTCATTCTTGTTTTGATTTATTGTTATATTTCAAAACTTTGTTATTATAGTCTACTATTAAAAAATTTAAAGAAGTTATAGAATGAAGAAGATTAACCGATGTTAATAATAATAAATAATAGCATTGAAATTCTACTAATAGTAATATCCAATGTTGAAACTAAACAAATTAGTTCAATTTATATATAATAGTTTTAGAGGAGCACAACTTCAAAAGGAATTAATTTTTCACATCTAAGAGATCATCTACAAAATACCGGCCATGGGGGCCTCAAATCAAATGGAGTGTTTTAATACCCAAAACTCAAAATTAGAAGTTCAAAAACTAATACCTGGAACTCAAAACTAATATCTTGTAGATTTAAGATCATTAGAAATTAACTTGTAAAATATTCAATAAAGTTTTCCAAGGTGAAACTCATGAAACTTTATACAATCACTTGTTCTTTATGAAAATAGTTGGGTATGTGCAGGATCATGGTATGCAAAAAAGTGGCAATGTGAAAAAGAAGTCTTGATTGATAGACTCTTTGAAAAACAACTATGACATTCAAACAATATAACATTTTTAAAATCTTAAATCTACATCACATTTCATGCTTTACCTAATACAATAATAATAAACATTTCTTTCAATTTGATGAAGTTTAGACTAAGTTAAGGTGGTTAGACATGAGAGTTTTTATATTCTTGAAATTTGTAGCAAAAAAATCATAATTAATTATTTGCTTGGAAAAAAAATACAAAAAAATATATGTCAAATCCAGACATGAGTCTACTACTTTTATCTAGAATCTTATAACTAAAATTTTATCATTTGATTTTGTTTAATGTAGTTAGACATACAAGTACTAGTTATCTTTCTAGTCCTGATTGATAGACTTATTGAAAAATAGCTATAACTTTCAAACTTTACAACATTTTTTAAATCTAAAACATGTTTCACATTCTATTATTTTCCTACCACAAGAAAAATGAAAAAAAATTTCAATTTGATAAATTTTAGACCAAGTTAACGTGGCCAGACATGAGATTTTTGGTATTTTAGAAAAATTGTAGAAGAAAACTCATAATTAATTATTTACATGGAAAAAAATTACCAAAAAATATGCGTCACATCCTGACATGAGTCTAATAATTATATCTAGAATCTTGTAAAAATAAATTATCATTTGATTGTGTTTAAGGTGGTCAGACATTTTGACACATACTTCTTATTTTTTTCTTGAAATCTTCGTACTACTACATTGAAATTTGAAAATTTCAACATATAGATTAATTTTTTTTAGAAGAGGCTTAGTATCTTAGAAACTAAATTCAATTTTCTACAGATTCTCTTCTTACATATTTGATGAAGGGTGCTCCCCTTAATACCACAAATGCATAACAGAAATAGAGAAACAACAACAATATGCAAGAACATAAAATTGGCTTCTTATTATCTCCACAAATGTGGAATTAAAAACTTTCAGAATTACAATATGCAAAGCCCCATGGCCATTCCCTTACAATATTCTATAGGACAAAGCCTCGAATTATTGCCTAGATCTACTACCTAGAACTATTCTGGACTGCCTAAGACAATAATACAGCCTTCCTTATATAGGCAATTTTCCACCGCCTGGGAAGGTTCCAAAATTTTAGCCAATAAGGCCGACCAAACTTAAAATTATTTTTATTTTGCATTTCATTACATCATAGTCAGCTCAAGATAACCTTTGAAACCCGAACATAAATTTTGAAGAAAATTATTTTCCGCCATTTCAGGTGGCCCAACTTTCGAAGACCATAAGTCATCACCAGTTGACCCGATCGGCTCTTATAGCCCCATTTCGGAAATGCCACGAAGTGCTCTATAGGCTTGACCCATGCAAGCACCCTTCACCCAAATTTTTGACCTCATCCAGGGCCTCTAAAGCCTTCAAAACTGAGTTCAAAGTTTCTATACCCTGCTGCCAATACCGAAAATCTTCAATATCTTCCAATATACACTTGATCTGGCAATGAAACTTTACTGGCAGACTTATATGACCAAAATGAACCTCCAAGAAAGAAATCAGATCATTCTGAGCACATACAAAAATTACCAAAAATAGTAACTTTCCATAAATAGCAGCTCTGCACAAAATAGCACTTATTGAAAATAAAAAAAAATAGAAATGTTTTTGGGTGATGTGGGATTGCTCTTACACCCAGGATGCTCCTGCATCAGACACCCGAGGTAATTTGAGAAGTGACCCTATCACGACTCAGGTGTGCAGAGGAAAACTAAGATGGCTAACCTCCTCCTTTGGCAGCCATGATGAATCTTCAACAGGTCATCCTTTCCACTTGACCAGATATTCTGCATATGTCCTATTCCTTGTGCTTCTACCAACACGACTGTCCAGTATATCTTCGATCTCCTTAGTATCTAAACTAGTTGCTGGAATACTCCACTGTGCTGCTGTGATCTCATCTTCAACACCTCCTTCATGATACTCTGTCAGATCTGAAATGTTAAAAACTGGTGAAATATTTATCTCAGTAGGCAATTCTACCTCATATGCATTTCCTAAATCATGTTTCTTCAGTATCCTACATGGTCCAAACTTCTTCATTTTCAGCTTGTTATATGTACCAACTGGAAACCGCTCCTTCTGCAAATGAACCATGACTTCATCACCAACCTGAAATTCTTTATACCTCCTTTTCTCATCTGCCTTAGCCTTATACTGTGCGTTCATCTTGGTAATATGCTTCCTCACCTCTTCGTGGATGTTCTTCAAGTGTTCTACAAAATCCTCAGCTTCAGCACTACTTATTTCTCCTTTATCTATCTTCCTCAATTCAGATGCATTTCTTGGACTACTTCCATATACAATCTGGAATGGTGATTTACCAGTGCTCCTGTTGACAGAATTATTGTATGCAAATTCCACCTGTGGTAAAATCAAATCCCATCCTGTTGGCTTATCTCCAACCAAACATCTCAGCAAATTTCTCAAACTCCTATTCACCACCTCTGTCTGTCCATCAATCTGTGGATGATGTGATGAACTAAACTTCAATTCTATCTTCAACTTCTTCCACAATGTACGCCATAAATATCCAACAAACTTAGTGTCCCGATCTGAAACTATGGTCTTTGGCAAGCCATGAAGTCTCACTACTTCTCTGAAAAACAATTATGCTACATGAACAACATCATTAGTCTTCTTGCAGGGAATAAAATGTGCCATCTTCGAAAATCTATCAACCACCACAAAAATTGAATCATGTCCCCGCTGAGTCCTCGGTAAACCGAGAACAAAGTCCATGCTGATATCCTCCCAAGGCTTCTCTAGTACAGGTAATGGCTGATACAATCCTATATTTTGCTTCACTCTTTTCACCATCTGACATACTCTGCAACTTTGTACAAACTTCTTCACATCTTGCTGCAATTGTGGCCAATAATAATTCTCACTAACCAAACCAAGGGTTTTATCACGATCAAAATATCCAGCCAATCCTCCACTATGCTTCTCCTTGATGAGATTCTCCCTCATAGAACTTCGTGGAATGCACAACTGACTCCCTCTGAATAGCATATCATCCTGGATGATGAAATCCAACCATTTTGTCCTGTCTAGAGTAACAGGTTCTGTACAAGCTTTCCAAGCTTCACCAAAATCAAGATCCTCTAGATACAAATTCTTGAGTTCCTTGAACCCAACCACTTCAATCTGCATTTTTATCATCAATAGTTTCCTTCTACTAAGAGCATCTGCAACCCTATTAGACTTTCCAGTCTTGTGTCTCAAAACAAATGTATAACTCTGCAAAAACTCAACCCATTTCAAATGCCTCTGATTCAACTTTCCTTGACTATTCAAATATTGCAAAGCTTAATGATTAGTATACAAAACAAACTCCTTAGGAAGTAGATAATGTCTCCACTTCTTTAATGCCTGAACTATAGCATAAAATTCCTGATCATAAATACAATATTTCCTCTTGGCATCATTTAACTTCTCACTGAAATAAGCAACAGGTTTACCTTCTTGGCTCATAACAGCTCCTATTGCAGTACCACTAGCATCACAATCTACTTGAAACACCTTATTAAAATCTGGAAGTGCTAAAACAGGTTGTTCTGTAACTTTTTGTTTCAATAATTGAAAACTCTTTTTTGCCCCATTAGTCCACTTAAACTCTTTTCTATCCCCTCTCATTGTTTCAGTCAAGGGTCCACAAATACTGCTAAAATTTTTGATAATCTTTCTGTAAAAGCTAGTTAAACCATGAAAAGATCTTACCTCAGTAGCACTCCTTGGAGTAGGCCATTCAAGGATAGCCTGTACCTTCTTTGGGTCCTTTTTTAGACCTTCTGCTGAAACTACAAATCCCAAATACACTAACTCTTTCTTCACAAAACTGCACTTCTTCAAATTAATCAACAATTTCTCTTCTCTCAGCTTCTCAAATACCATACGAATATGCATCATATGCTCATCCAATGTCTTACTAAAGATCAAAATATCATCTAGGTAAACAATGACAAACTTACCCAGAAATTCTTTCAGAACCTCGTTCATGAGCCTCATGAAAGTGCTCAGTGCATTGGTTAGCCCAAAAGGCATGACTAACCACTCATACAGTCCTTCCTTTGTCTTGAAGGTAGTCTTCCATTCATCTCCTTCTCTGATCCGAATCTGATGATATCCACTTTTCAGATCTATCTTTGAAAAATACACAGCTCCACTCAAACAGTCCATAATATCATCCATTCGTGGCAATGGAAACCTGTACTTGATTATAATCTTGTTTATTTCCCTAGAATCTGTACACATCCTCCATTGGTATAGCACAGGGACTCAAACTCTCACGGATCAATCCTTTCTGTAACAACTCATGTACTTGTCTGTTCAACTCCTCACTTTTTGCAGGTGTCATTCTGTGTGCTTCCTTGTTCGGTAAACTCGCTCCTGGGATCAAGTCCATCTGATGACTGATCTTCCTGACTGGTGGTAATCCATCAGGCACGTTATTGGATATAATATCTTGAAACTCATTCAACAAATCTGCAACTTCTACAGGAACATCTTCTACTTCCTCTTTACCAGCTTTTAGAATTAAAGCAAAACATACATGCTCATGCCTCATACCATCTAGGAAATTTCTTCCATCAACAAAAGTTATCCTTGCATTACCACATATCTTTTCTTCAGTCTCCTTCAATGGTTTTAGCTTATGTCACACTCCATCCTTTGTCAGAGAATAGGTATTCGCATGGCCATCATGTACAGCACATCTGTCAAACTGCCATGGTCTACCCAACAACATATGACATGCATCCATAGATATGATATCACACAATACCTCATCTTGGTATCCGCCAATCTTGAACTTCACCAGGCATTGTTCATTGACCATGACCTTGTGGTCATCCTGTACCCAGGCAATCCGATATGGATGTGGGTGTTTCTGTCTCTTGAGTTTCAACTTTGTCACCATCTCTTCTGACACCAAATTGTCAGTGCTTCCACTATCGATAATCACATCACAACATTTACCTTCACACTTGCACCTGGTGCGAAACAAGCTCCTCCTTTGCTCAGCTTCATTCTCACCACTCAACAGGACTCTTCTGTTAATCAACATTTCTCCTCTTTCAGCATCTTCAGAATTTGATGATCTGGCATCTTCATCTACATGTGCAATTCTGGCCTGGCCTTCATTTCTCCTGTCTGTTCTTCCTTGGCACTGAGGACATTCAAATGCCCTATGACCTTCTTCTCCACAGTGAAAACATATTCCACGGAAGCCACCTCTTCCAGATCCTTGTCCTCTTCCTCTTCCTCTCTGATCTCTACTATTCTGATCCTGGAAGCGATTGGAATTATTTCCTCGCTGATTCTGACTACTACTGGCCTCATCCTTCTTTTTCGGATCCTCATTTCAGCCACCATATGACCATCCACCAGATCGTCCACCGCGACCTCTTCCATTTTGTCTACTCTCAAACTTCTTGTTAAGCTTTTCCTCTACTTTTAGGGCAAACTAGTATGCCTCTTCAATACTGTTCATTCAAACCAGATTCAGCTCCTCCTGAATGCTTGGCCTTAACCCATTAAGGTATCTGGTAACTTTCTCCCTATCAGCTTCTGCGTGGCCTATTCTGATGAGAAGTCGATAGAACTCCTCTGTATACTCCTGAACAGATCTTCCTGCTTGCTTCAAACTCTGCATTTTCTTCAGTAGGTCAAGCTCATAATCAACAGGAATGAACTGTTGCTTCAATTTATCCACCATCTGATCCCATCTCGTGATTTTCTCCTTTCCCCTTCTATTTCGCTCCAACTGAATCTCTTGCCACCATATCTTCGCATGACCTTTCAGTCTGGCCTTTGCAAATTTGACCCTATCAGGATCCTCAACATCTTCATACTTAAAATATTCCTCACATTCATTGATCCAGTCGATCAATTCATCTGGGTTAAGATTTCCAGAAAATGTAGGAACCTCAATCTTAGGTCTTTTCCCAATCTTGGAAATCGCCCGAAAAAGTCTTTCTTCCTCCTGGTTCACAATTTCAACTTCTCCTTCTTGATATTCTTCTTCGGCTTCATCCTCGCTTTCATCTCTGACATTAAGATTCATTCCTCTGTGAATCTCTTCTTGTAATGCTCGCACTTGTCTCTGCAGCTCTCTAACCTCAGGTGTCACAGCACCAGCTCTTCCGCCACGTTCTCTTCGTGGAGGCATTTTCATGATGTGCGCTGAAACCCTAACCACGGTCTTGGTGCAAACTGCCTCACAATCGGTGATCTATTTACACACTCAAGAAAACCTGCTCTGATACCACTTGATGAAGGGTGCTCCCCTTAATACCACAAACACATAACAGAAATAGAGAAACAACAACAATATGCAAGAACATAAAATTGGCTTCTTATTATCTCCACAAATGTGGAATTACAAACTTTCAGAATTACAATATGCAAAGCGCCATGGGCATTCCCTTACAATATTCTGTAGGACAAAGCCTCAAATTATTGCCCAGATCTACTACCAGAACTATTCTGAACTGCCTAAGACAATAATACAGCCTTCCTTATATAGGCCAATTTTCCACCGCCTGGGAAGGTTCCAGAATTTTAGCCAATAAGGCTGACCAAACATAAAATTATTTTTATTTTGCATTTCATTACATCATAGTCGGCTCAAGATAACCTTTGAAACCCGAACAGAAATTTTGAAGAAAATTATTTTCCGCCATTTCAGGTGGCCCAACTTTCGAAGACCATAAGTCATCACCAGTTGACCCGATCGGCTATTATAGCCCCATTTCGGAAATGCCACGAAGCGCTCTACAGGCTTGACTCACGCAAGCGCCCGTCACCCCAAATTTTCCAACCTCATCTGGGGCCTCTAAAGCCTTCAAAACTAAGTTCAAAGTTTCTGTACCCCTGCTGCAAATACCAAAAATCTTCAATATCTTCCAATATACACTTGATCTAGCAATGAAACTTTACTGGTAGACTTATATGACCAAAATGAACCTCCAGAAAGAAATCAGATCATTTGAGCACATACGAAAATTACCAAAAAATAGTAACTTTCCATAAATAGCAGCTCTGCACAAAATAGCCCTTATTGAAAATTAAAAAAAATAGAAATGTTTTTGGGTGATGCAAGATTGCTCTTACACCCAGGATGCTCCTGCATCAATATTTTGATAAAATATTTATAACTTGCTCAAATTTTTATGTCAACTTGTCTAAACCCCGATTTTCTAAATTTTCATTGCTACTCAAGAGCCTAGTTAGGCATACCATGATCCTGCACATACCTAGTCCATTGAATCTAATGTATTTAAGTTGTTTGTTTTACATGCAATTTGTGGTTTTTTTAGAGAATATTAAAAAATAGATAACTATCTCCTAAATTTTATGCATTCTTGATGATTTTCTCCATGTTTTATTTCAATGTATTCATAATTATAATGTTCTTTTGTTATAAATTTGTTAAGATTGAGAGGTTTTTGGAAATACAATATAAAATTTTAACATGAGAATAATATATTGATATTTACCTTATTGAAAGAAAAAAAGGGTTTATTATTTTTACATAATTTTTGTTTCATTTTCCTTCTTTGGCTTTTATGTATTAGAAATAATCCCAACTAACCCCACCTATTCTATTATATTTCTATGTATCCTCAATTTCTACAAAAAACTCTTAACATTTAAGAAAAATGTTAAAAAGAAATCTTTCTTAGAATTGATTGAATTGATCATCCTATCTAGTGTACCATGTATAGGTCACAATCTCATTATCAAAATTTTTTTATTGAAATGAGTTCTTGGTAAAAGTTTGGATGGATTACTTTTAAATGCTCTTAATTTTTCCATTGTGAAATCTGTTGTCTATTACACTTTGTGAGTAGTAGAGAAAATATTGTTTATTTCTTTAACTCCCTCTTTTAGAGTTCAACTTTACAAAGATACTATGAGTGTCTAGAGAATGTCAGGAAGACCAAATATTCTAAACCAATAGCTCATGAAATCAATGTAATGTTTATGTTTTGGTTATTTAAACTCAATCTTTGTCTTTCTTTTCTACTCTCCTTAATTCCAAACA
>BSBK01010957.1:225000-252705 GCA_027943335.1 Chamaecyparis obtusa | reverse complement strand
AACGGGATCACCAGCACTGATTCTATTAGAGGGGCATGGGGGAGATTCCGCGGACAACACCTCCCCTATATAAGTTATTAGTCCAAGTCTTGCACTTCCGTAGAAATTTGAGCCGACGAGAATATCTCACAAAAATTTCAAATCTTTCAAAAATACGAGTGAAACAAAAAGAATAGATCACAAAAAATTCAGAAATTCCAAAAATTCAATTGAAACGAAGAGAATAGCTCACAAAAAAATCAAGGGAAAAAAAGAGAATAGCTCACAAATAAAATCAAATCTCCCAAAAATGCAAGTGAAACGAAGAGACTACAATCACAAAAAATGCACAACTTCCAAATATTCAATTGAAACGAAGAGAATAGCTCACAAAAAATGCAAGTCTTACAAAAAAATCAAGGGAAACAAAACAGAATAGCTCACAAAAAATTCAAATCTTCCAAAAAAACCAAGTGAAACAAACAGAATAGCTCACAAAAAATTCAAATCTTGCAAACATTCAAGTGAAAACGAAGAGAATAGCTCACAAAAACATTCAAAACTTCCAAAAATTCAAGTGAAAAGAATAAAATAATAGCCCACAAAAAATTCAAGTCTTCCAAAACAAAAACCAAGGAAAAACGAAGAGAATAGCTCACAAAAAATCCAAAACTTCAAGTCAAAACGAAGAGAATTTTACTACCTCGCAACAAACAAAATTCAAATCTCGCAAAAATTCAAGTGAAACGAAGAGACTTAACTCAAAAAATTCAAATCTTCTTGCGACATGCAGACCCAAGAGCTAGACGGGGGCTCGCCCACAGATCGACTTCAGTATCACTATGACGACGCGCTGGAACGACTACCGCTGTCGAACCCTTCTCTGACTTCCGCCATCGAGTGACCCAAAAGACACGACCCAAGGGAGCCCACGCATAAAAATTGGGTGGCTTCATGCCCCTCCAATAGAATCTGTGCTGCTGCTCACATTTTTAAATCCGAGCGGCAAATCCGTCCGAGCACCAACACTCATTCACTTGGAGGGGCACCTATCCAAACGACCGAAAAGCTATACGCGGCTCCATTCGCAAGGCACGGAACTGTTTCAGGCCAACTCCCTGTGAAGGCCGCATCTCTGCGTTCCATGCGTGCTAGAGCCAACACATAGCTAACGAGTACCGGGATAGGTGTTCGCGGAAAGTACATAGCAGATCGCTTGTACCAAAGCAACCCAAGAGCTAGACAGGGGCTGACCCGAAGATCGCCTTCCATGTCGCTGCGACGACGCATTGGAACGACAACCGCTGCCGAACCATTTCCGACTTGCGCCGTCGAGCGACCTGAAAGATGAGACTTTGAGCAGCCCACGCATAGCAATCAGGTGGCTTCATGCCCCTATAATGGAATCAGTGCTGCTGATCCCGTTTTGAAATCCGACCTAATCATCCATCCGTCTGTCGGATTTCAAAACGGGATCACCAGCACTGATTCCATTAGAGGGGCATGGGGGAGCTTCCGCGAACAACACCTCCCCTATATAAGTTATTAGTCCAAGTATTGCACTTCCGTAGAAATTTGAGCCGAAGAGAATATCTCACAAAAATTTCAAATCTCTCAAAAATATAAGTGAAACAAAGAAGAATAGATCACAAAAAATTCAAAACTTCCAAAAATTCAATTGAAACGAAGAGAATAGCTCACAAAAAATGCAAGTCTTGCAAAAAAAATTCAAAGGAAAAGAAGAGAATAGCTCACAAAAAAAATCAAATCTCCCAAAAAATGCATCATGCATAACTTCCAAAAATTCAATTGAAACGAAGAGAATAGCTCACAAAAAATGCAAGTCTTCCAAAAAAATCAAAGGGAAATAAAGAGAATAGCTCACAAAAAATTCAAATCTTCCAAAAAACCAAGTGAAACGAAGAGACTACATCACAAAAAATGCATAACTTCCAAAAATTCAATTGAAACGAAGAGAATAGCTCACAAAAAACGCAAGTCTTCCCAAAAAAAAACAAAAAAAAAAAAAACAAAGGGAAACAAAGAGAATAGCTCACAAAAATTCAAATCTTCCAAAAAAAACCAAGTGAAACAAAGAGAATAGCTCACAAAAATTTCAAATCTTGCAAAAATTCAAGTGAAACGAAAGATAATAGCTCACAAAAAAATTCAGAACTTCCAAAAATTCAAGTCTTCCAAAAAAAAATCAAGGAAAAACGAAGACTTAAACTCACGAAAAATTCAAATCTCCTTGCGGCATGCAGACCCAAGAGCTAGACGGGGGCTCGCCCACAAATCGACTTCAGTATCACTATGATGACGCGCTGGAACGACTACCGTTGTCGAACCCTTCTCCGACTTGCGCCATCGAGTGACCCAAAAGAGGCGACCCAGGGGAGCCCCCGCATAGCAATCGGGTGGCTTCATGCCCCTCCAATAAAATCAGGCATGCTACTCACATTTTAAATCCGAGCCGCAAATCCGTCCGAGCACCAGCACTGATTCACTTGGAGGGGCACCCTATCCAAACGACCCAAAAGCTATACGCGGCTCCTTTCGCACGCACAGAACTGTTTCAAGCCGACTCCCTGTGAAGGCCGCATCTCTCCGTTCCACCCATGCAAGAAACAACGCATAGCTAACGAATACCCGGATAGGGTTTCGCGGAAAGTACAAGCAGATCGCTTGTACCAAAGCAACCCAAAAGCTAGACGGGGGCTGACCCGAAGATCGCCTTCCATGTCACAGCGACGACGCATTGGAACGACAACCGCTGTCGAACCCTTCCCGACTTTGCGTCATCGAGCGACCCGAAAGACGGGACTTTGAGCAGCCCCCGCATAGCAATCAGGTGGCTTCATGCCCCTCTAATGGAATCAGTGCTGCTGATCCCGTTTTGAAATCCGACCTAATCATCCGTCCGTCTGTCGGATTTCAAAACGGGATCACCAGCACTGATTCTATTAGAGGGGCATGGGGGAGCTTCCGCGGACAACACCTCCCCTATATAAGTTATTAGTCCAAGTATTGCACTTCCGTAGAAATTTGAGCCGAAGAGAATATCTCACAAAAATTTCAAATCTCTCAAAAATACAAGTGAAACAAAGAACAATAGATCACAAAAAATTCAAAACTTCCAAAAATTCAATTGAAATGAAGAGAATAGCTCACAAAAAATCCAAGTCTTGCAAAAAAAATCAAGGAAAAAGAAGAGAATAGCTCACAAAAAAATCAAATTTCCCAAAAATGCAAGTGAAACGAAGAGACTACATCACCAAAAAATGCATAACTTCCAAAAATTCAATTGAAACGAAGAGAATAGCTCACAAAAAATGCAAGTCTTCCAAAAAAAAATCAAGGGAAACAAAGAGAATAGCTCACAAAAAATTCAAATCTTCGAAAAAACCAAGTGAAACAAAGAAGAATAGCTCACAAAAAATTCAAATCCTGCAAAAATTCAAGTGAAAGGAAGAGAATAGCTCACAAAAAATTCAAAACTTCAAAAAATTCAAGTGAAACGAAGAGAATAGCTCACAAAAAATTCAAAACTTCCAAAAATTCAAGTGAAACGAAGAGAATAGCTCACAAAAAACTTCAAATCTCGCAAAAACTCCAGTGAAACGAAAAAGACTTAACTCACAAAAAATTCAAATCTTCTTGCCGCATGCAGACCCAAATGCTAGACCGGGGCTCGCCCACAGATCGACTTCAGTATCACTAATGACGACGCGCTGGAACAACTACCGTTGTTGAACCCTTCTCCGACTTGCGCCATCGAGTGACCCAGAAGAGACGACCCAGGGGAGCCCCCGCATAGCAATCAGGTGGCTTCATGCCCCTCCAATAAAATCAGGCATGCTACTCACATTTTAAATCCGAGCCGCAAATCCATCCGAGCACCAGCACTGATTCACTTGGAGGGGCACCCTATCCAAACGACCCAAAAGCTATACGCGGCTCCATTCGCACGCACAGAACTGTTTCAGGCCGACTCCCTGTGAAGGCCGCATCTCTTCGTTGCACACATGCAAGAGACAACGCATAGCTAACGAGTACCCGGATAGGGTTTCGCGGAAAGTACATAGCAGATCGCTTGTACCAAAGCAACCCAAAAGCTAGACGGGGGCTGACCCTAAGATCGCCTTACATGTCACAACGACGACGCATTGGAACGACAACCGCTGTCGAACCCTTTCCGACTTGCGCAATCGAGCGACCCGAAAGACGGGACTTTGAGCAGCCCACGCATAGCAATCAGGTGGCTTCATGCCCCTGTAATGGAATCAGTGCTGCTGATCCCATTTTGAAATCTGACCTAATCATCCGTCCGTCTGTCGGATTTCAAAACGGGATCACCAGCACTGATTCTATTAGAGGGGCATGGGGGAGCTTCCGCGGACAACACCTCCCCTATATAAGTTATTAGTCCAAGTATTGCACTTTCGTAGAAATTTGAGCCGAAGAGAATATCTCACAAAAATTTCAAATCTCTCAAAAATACAAGTGAAACAAAGAGAATAGATCACAAAAAATTCAAAACTTCCAAAAATTCAATTGAAATGAAGAGAATAGCTCACAAAAAATCCAAGTCTTGCAAAAAAAAAATCAAGGGAAAAGAAGAGAATAGCTCACAAAAAATGCAAGTCTTCCAAAAAAAAACAAGGGAAACAAAGAAAATAGCTCACAAAAAATTCAAATCTTCCAAAAAACCAAGTGAAACAAAGAAGAATAGCTCACAAAAAATTCAAATCCTGCAAAAATTCAAGTGAAACGAAGAGGATAGCTCACAAAAAACTCAAAACTTCCAAAAATTCAAGTGAAACGAAGAGAATAGCTCACAAAAAATTTAAGTGAAACGAAGAGAATAGCTCACAAAAACTTCAAATCTCGCAAAAACTCCAGTGAAACGAAAAAAAGAAAAAGACTTTAACTCACAAAAAATTCAAATCTTCTTGCGGCATGCAGACCCAAGTGCTAGACGGGGGCTGCACACAGATCGACTTCAGTATCACTAATGACGACGCGCTGGAACGACTACCGTTGTCGAACCCTTCTCCGACTTGCGCCATCGAGTGACCCAAAAGAGACGACCCAGGGGAGCCCCCGCATAGCAATCAGGTGGCTTCATGCCCCTCAAATAAAATCAGGCATGCTCCTCACATTTTAAATCTGAGCCGCAAATCCGTCCGAGCACCAGCACTGATTCGCTTGGAGGGGCACCCTATCCAAACGACCCAAAAGCTATACGCGGCTCCATTCGCACGCACAGAACTATTTCAGGCCGACTCCCTGTGAAGGCCGCATCTCTCCGTTCCACACATGCAAGAGCCAATGCATAGCTAACGAGTACCCGGATAGGGGTTCGCGGAAAGTACATAGCAGATCGCTTGTACCAAGCGACCCAAAAGCTAGACAAGGGCTAACCCGAAGATCGCCTTCCATGTCACTGCGACGACGCATTGGAACGACAACCGCTGTCGAACCCTTTCCGACTTGCGCCGTCGAGCGACTCGAAAGACGGGACTTTGAGCAGCCCCCGCATAGCAATCAGGTGGCTTCATGCCCCTCTAATGGAATCAGTGCTGCTGATCCCGTTTTGAAATCCGACCTGCTCATCCATCCGTCCGTCGGATTTCAAAACGGGATCACTAGCACTGATTCTATTAGAGGGGCATGGGGGAGCTTCCGCGGACAACACCTCCCCTATATAAGTTATTAGTCCAAGTATTGCACTTCCGTAGAAATTTGAGCCGAAGAGAATATCTCACAAAAATTTCAAATCTCTCAAAAATACAAGTGAAACAAAGAAGAATAGATCACAAAAAATTCAAAACTTCTAAAAATTCAATTGAAACGAAGAGAATAGCTCACAAAAAATGCAAGTCTTGCAAAAAAAAATTCAAGGGAAAAGAAGAGAATAGCTCACAAAAAAAATCAAATCTCCCAAAAATGCAAGTGAAACGAAGAGACTACATCACAAAAAATGCATAACTTCCAAAAATTCAATTGAAACGAAGAGAATAGCTCACAAAAAATGCAAGTCTTCCAAAAAAATCAAAGGAAACAAAGAGAATAGCTCACAAAAAATAGCTAGCTTGTGGCCCGGACGATCCGATCTCATGAAAACTGACTACATACCCGTGGCTCGGATCGACAAGCTAGCTCGGATCGGCGATCTGAGCTCATTCCATCATGCATTCCCGTCTTCTACTCCATAAATGACTCACCTCTTTGTATTCACTTGAGAACTAAACATCCTTTAGTTCAGCTCGAATCACAACGTGCACTAGAATCCGTTCCAGCTCGGGTCTCATCTCAAAGATCCTTGCATTCACCAACAACACCTCCCCTATATAAGTTATTAGTCCAAGTCTTGCTCTTCCGTAGAAATTTGAGGCGAAGAGAACAACTCGCAACAAATCCAAATCTTCCAAAAAATCAAGGGAAATGGGGAGAATAGCTCACAAATAATTCAAATCTTCAAAAAAATCAAGTGAAACGAGGAGAATAGCTCACAAAAAATTCAAATCTTCCAAATATCAAACCCAAAAGCTTCGCACACATTACAAATCAAACAGCTTGTACCGAGCGACCCAAACGCTAGACAAGGGCTCACCCTTAATAAGAGAATCAGTGTTTGACTTGTGGGCCGGGCGAGCCGATCTCATGAAAACTGCCTACATACCCGTGGCTCAGATCAGCGAGCTGACTCGGATCGTCGATCTGAGCTCATTCCATCATGCATTCCCGTGTTCTACTCCATAAAACGACTCACCTCTTTGTATTCACTTGAGAACTGAACATCCTTTAGCTCAGCTTGAATCACAACGCGCACTAGAATCCGTTCCAGCTCGGGTCTCATCTCAAAGATCCTTTCATTCACCAACAACACCTCCCCTATATAAGTTATTAGTCCAAGTCTTGCTCTTCCGTAGAAATTTGAGGCGAAGAGAACAACTCTCAAAAATTCCAATTCTTCCAAAAAAATCAAGGGAAACGGGGAGAATAGCTCACAAATAATTCAAATCTTCAAAAATATCAAGTGAAACGAGGAGAATAGCTCACAAAAAATTTAAATCTTCCAAATATCAACCCAAAAGCTTTGCACACATTACAAATCGAACAGCTTGTACCGAGCGACCCAAACGCTAGACAAGGGCTCACCCTTAATAAGAGAATCGATGTTTGACTTGTGGGCCGGGCGAGCCGATCTCATGAAAACTACCTACATACCCATGGCTCGGATCAGCGAGCTGGCTCGGATCGACGAGATAGCTCGGATCGACGATCTGAGATCATTCCATCATGCATTCCCATGTTCTACTCCATAGAATGACTCACCTCTTTGTATTCACTTGAGAACTGAACATCCTTTAGCTCAGCTCGAATCACAACGCGTACTAGAATCCGTTCCAGCTCGGATCTCATCTCAATGATTCTTACATTCACCAACAACACCTCCCCTATATAAGTTATTAGTCCGAGTCTTGCTCCCCCGTAGAAATGCTCGCCAACGCCGAAAGGTCACAAAAAATTTAAATCTCATAAATGACTCAGCTCGACGGGCTGGCTCGGATCGTACATACCCGTGGCTCGGATCGACGAGCTAGCTCGGATCGGCGATCTGAGCTCATTCCATCATGCATTCCCATGTTCTACTCCATAGAATGAGTCACCTCTTTGTATTCACTTGAGAACTGAACATCCTTTAGCTCAGCTCGAATCATAACGCGCACTAGAATCCGTTCCAGCTCGGGTCTCATCTCAGTGATCCTTACATTCACCAACAACACCTCCCCTATATAAGTTATTAGTCCGAGTCTTACTCCCCCGTAGAAATGCTCGCCAACGCCGAAAGGTCACAAAAAATTTAAATCTTGTAAAAGACTCAGCTCGACGGGCTGGCTCGGATCGCCGAGCTGGCTCGGATCGCCGAGCTGGCTCGGATCGCCGAGCTGGCTCGGATCGCCGAGCTGGCTCGGATCGCCGAGCTGGCTCGGATCGCCGAGCTGAGCTCAATCCATCATGCATTCCCGTGTTCTACTCCATGGAATAACTCGCCTATTTGTAATCACTTGAGAATTCAACATCCTTTAGCTCAACTCGAATCACAACGCGCACTAGAATCCGTTCCAGCTCGGGTCTCATCTCAAAGATCCTTCCATCCACCAACACCACCTCCCCTATTAAGTTATTAGTCCAAGTCTTGCTCCCCCGTAGAAATGCTCGCCGACACGGATAGGTCACGAAAACTTTAAATCTCGTAAAAGACTCAGCTCGACAAGCTAGCTCGAATCCGTGAGCTGGCTCGGATCGACGAGCTGAGCTCAATCCATCATGCATTCCCGTGTTCTACTCCATAGAACAACTCACCTATTTGTATTCACTTGAGAACTCAACATCCTTTAGCTCAGCTCGAATCACAATGGGCACTAGAATCCATTCCATCTCGAGTCTCATCTCAAAGATCCTTACATCCACCAACAACACCTCCCCTATATAAGTTATTAGTCCGAGTCTTGCTCCCACGTAGAAATGCTTGCCGACGCCGATAAGTCACAAAAACTTAAAATCTCGTAAAAGGCTCGGATCGCCAAGCGAGCTGGCTCGGATCACCGAGCGAGCTGACTCGAATCGGCGAGCTGGCACGGTTTGCCGAGCGAGCCGGCTCGGTTTTCCAAGCTGGCTGGCTCGGATCGCCGAGCCGGCTCGGCTCAAATCGGATCGGATCCATCATGCATTCCCGTGTTCTACTCCATAAAACAACTTGCCTATTTGTATTCCTTTGAGAACTCAATATCCTTTAGCTTAGCTCTAATCACAATGCGCACTAGAATTTGTTCCAGCTTGGGTCTCATCTCAAAAATCCTCACATCCACCAACAACACCTCCCCTACGAGGATAAGTTATTAGTCCGAGTCTTTCTCCCCCATACAAATGCTTGCCGACGTCGATAGGTCGCAAAAAATTTAAATCTCGTAAAAGGCTCAACTTGACGAGCTGGCTCGGATCGTCGAGCTGGCTCAGATCGACAAGCTGGATCGGATCAACGAGCTGGCTCGGATCCGCGAGATGAGCTCAATCCATCATGCATTCCTGAGTTCTACTCCATAGAACAACTCGCCTATTCATATTCACTTGAGAACTCAACATCCTTAAGCTCAGCTCGAATCGTCTATGCACGAACCCATGCATAGCATTCAGGTATCAAATGGCATATCCAAAAATATCCGTAGAGAGCTAGCAAATCAATCATAGGCAGCATTGGCATAGATCGAGGTGAACATCATTTGATGCGATTTGACTAGTTACCATTGGGATGCCTTCGTGGCAATAGGGCCGACTTGAAACAAACCAACACAGCTTGATGTGATAGGGGTCATTTCATAATGACTGTTGGATGACTTTGTGGTGGTATGGCTAACTTACAATGGATGGGTGTAGTGTTGATGTGACAAGATCACCTCATACTAGAAATAGAGCTAACACGTCGACTGACTTGAACTGACATGTAAGGGACTCGATCCGAGGTGTAACAAAGGAGTTGTTTGGTGCACTCAGGAGTAGGGTCATGTCAGGGACTTGATTCGAGGAGCATTCATGGGGTTGTGCGACAAGTTGTTAATAGTTTTGGCCTGGGTAAGGTTTAGAGTCAAGTCGAGGTGTCATTCGAGCTGCATGAAGTAGCATGGACTGCTTTGTGCAGAGTGGCATTGGATCTTGTTGGGGACTCGATCCGAGGTGAAATCAACTAGGTATTGGAATGGGAAGTTGGGGACTTTTCCATGGGAGACTTGGAACATGTGCGAGATGGTGGCGTAATGAGCTAGTTCAGAACTATGTTGGACTATGAGATGCATTGGTTGCATGTACGTAGGAGGTCTTCATGACATTGGCTCGTGCAAGCCACAAGTCCTAATCTGGATGCAAGTTCACATCTTGAGGACAACTCATTAGTGGAGAAGTTCTCAAACTCAATTCTTGAGAGGTGTCTTGCTAGCTCAAATCGGTGAGTTGGCTCAGATCGGCTAGCTCAATCAGATTGGCGAGCTGGCTCCGATTGACGAGTTGGGCTCATCTCAGAGGTCGTTACATCCGTAAACAATACCTATCCCGTTATGACCCTAGAGATCTGGGTTACTTTGCCGACTCTAGTGATCCGGTGATCCAAGTCAATCCGGCGAATTGAGTCGATCCGGTGACCCGAGTTGTTCTGGTGATCTAAATTACTTATGTGACTGGAGTAATTCAAGTTGGGGGACTTGACAACTTGGCATGCTGAGCCGAATTCATTGATGAGTTGGCATACTCGTCAGCATAGGTATAGGAATGGGAAGTCATGGACTTTTCCATGAGAGACTTGGAATGAGTTAGCCTAGCTCACTTGTGAGTGGGGTCAAAAGTCACATTTGTTGACCTGAGTTGATCTCGCGACCTGAGCTGATTTGGCTGGCGGCCTGAGTTGGTGTGGTGACCCAAGTTGATCTGGCTAGCGACCTGAGTTGATCCAGCGATCCGACTTCATCCGTCGACCTGACCGAGTTGGTCAGGTGATCTGGTGACCCGACCTGACCTGGTTGGTGAGTCGAGTTGATGTGGCGACCCGAGTTGATCTGGCTGGCGACCCAAAATGATCCCGTGACCTGACCCGATCTGAAGACCTGACCCGACCCAACCCGAGTTGGTCTGGCAATCTGGTGACCCGAGTTGTTCTGGTTGGCGACTCGAGTCGATATGTTGACCCAAGTTGATCCGGTGACCCGACCCAATCCGGAGACCTGACCCGACCAAACTTGACCTAACTTTAGTTAGTCAGGTGATTTGGCGACCCAATATGATCTATATGGATACCTGAGTCGATGTAGGGACCCGAGTAGATTTGGCTGGCGGCCCGAGTCGATCTGACAACCCGTCCTAATCTGGAGACCCGAGTCGATCCGACGACTCGAGTTGATTCGGCAACCCGAGTGGATTTGACGACCTGTGTCGATCTGGTGACCCGAGTTGTTCTGGCGATCTGAGTTACTTATGCAACTCGAGTGATCTGAGCTGGTGGACTTGACAGCTTGGCATATTGGATCGAGGTGATCCAAGATTGAATGAGTTAGCACAGATCGAGGTGAACATCATTTGATGTGATTTAACTTGCGATCTGACTGGTTATCATTGGGATGCCTTCGTGGCAATAGGGCCGACTTGAAATAGAGATCTGAGTCGATCTGACGACTCCAGTGATTCGAGTCGATCTGGCAAGTCTAGCGATCCAAGTTGGCTAGGCAACTTCGTCAATCTAAGTTAGTCAGGTGATCTTGCGACCTGAGTTGATCTGGATGGTGACCCGAGTTGATCCGACTGGCAACCCAAGTTGTTTTGGGGACTCGAGTCGATCCAGAAACCCGAGTTGACTCGGCGATGCGAGTCGATCCAATGATCCGAATTACTTATGCGACTGGAGTAATTCAAGTTGGGGGACTTGACAGCTTGGCATGCTAAGGCGACTTCATTGATGAGTTGGCATACTTGTCAGCATTACTATTGTGCATATTAGATTGAGGTGATCCAAGTTTGAATGAGTTGGCATGGATCGAGGTGGACATCATTTGATGCAGTCTGACTAGTTATTGTTAGACGCAGTGTTGAAATGACCCGGGGTCATTTCATATAACCGCTGGGAGGCTTTCGTGGTAGTAGGGCAAGACCTGCGATGAGAACTTAACAAGGTCGCTGGCGGGGTCGAAACTCGTAGGAAAAAATGGATAAAGGAGGCTCTATACAAGGAAAAGAACAAAATTTTCAAGTTATAAAAAACTTAAATCACTAGAGCCATCCATGGAGTCACGCCTAGCTCGTTGGCGACGGGATCCCGGTGAGCTCGCTCACGAGCAAGATCTCGGACAGGATCCGGTCGAGCTCGTTGGCGATCCTCAGGGCGGGGTCAAAAGTCCTAAAAAAATAGACAAAGGAGGCTTCGTACAATGAAAAGAATGAAAAAACTAGAGTTGAAAAAGAAAACCACTCGTGCCATTCATGGAGTCACACCCAACTTAGTGACCCAAATTGATCGGGTGACCCGACCTAACCCGAGTTGGTTAGGTGATGTGGTGACCCGAGCTGATCTGGCTGACGACCCGAGTCGATGTGGCGACCTGAGTTGATCTGGTTGGCGACAAGAATTGATCTGGCAACCCGACCCGATCTAGAGAACTGACCCAACCCGATCTAGAGACCTGACCCAACCCGACCCGACCCAACTTGGCCTGGCAATCTGGTGACCCGAGTTGATCTGGTTGGTGACCCGAGTCAATTTGTTGACCTGAGTTGATCAGGCTGGCATACTTAGTTGACTTCATTGATGAGTTTGCATACTCGTTAGTATTACTATTATGCATATTAGATTGAGGCGATCCAAGTTTGAATGAGTTAGCCTAGCTCGCTTGCGAGTGGGGTCAAAACTCAAATTTGTTAACCCGAGTTGATCTGGCTGGTGACCCGAGTTGATTTGGTGACCCGAGCTGATTTGGCTGGCGACCTAAGTCGATGTGATGATCTGAGTTGATCTGGCTGGCGACCTGAGTTGATCTGGCGATCTGACTTCATCCGTCGACCTGACTCGAGTTGGTCAGGTGATCTAATGACCTGAGCTGATCTGGTTGGCGAGTCGAGTCGAGTCGATGTAGCAACTCGAGTTGATCTGGCTGGCGAGCTGAAATGATCCCGCGACTTGACCCAATCTGGAGACCTTACCCGACCTGACCTGAGTTGGTCTGGCGACCCAAGTTGATCTGGTTGGTGACTCGAGTCGATGTGTTGACCCGAGTTGATCTGGCTGGAGACCCAATTTGATCTGGTGACCCGACTCGATCCAGAGACCCGACCTAACCTAAGTTAGTCAGGTGATTTGGTGACCTGATTTGATCTATCTGGATACCCGAATCGATCCGATGAACCGAGTCGATCGGACGACCCATCCTGATCTGGAGACCTGAGTCGATCCGGTGACCTGCGTCAATACGGTGACCCGAGTCGATTCGAGGACTCGAGTCGATCCGGTGACCCGAGTCGATCTGGCGACCCGAGTCGATCTGATGACTCGAGTTAATTAGGTGACCCAAGTTGTTTTGGCAATACGAGTTACTTATGCGACTCGAGTGATCCGAGCTAGCAAACTAGACAGCTTGGCATATTGGAATGTGTTAACAACATAAGCTGATGTGTTGACCCGAGTTGATCATGTTAGTGACCCGAGTTGATCTAATTAGCGACCTGAGTTGATCCGGTGACCCGACCTGATCAGGAGACCTAACCCAACCTGACCTAAGTTAGTTAGGTGATTTGGTGACCCGAGCTGATCTATCTGGATACTCGAGTTGATGTGGCAACCTAAGTTGATCTGGCTGGTGACCCGAATTAATCTGGTGACCCGACCTGACCTGAGTTGGTTAGGTGATGTGGCAACCTGAGCTGATCTAGGTGATGACCCAAGTCGATGTGGTGACTTGAGTTAATCTAGCTAGCAACCCGAGTTGATCCAGCGACCTATCGCGATCTAGAGACCCGAGTCAAGCCGGCAACCCGAGTCGACCTAACGACCTGAGTGATCTAAGTTTATTATGGTAGTTGGAGTTACTTATGCGACTCGACTGATCTAAGTTGGAGGACTTGACAACTTGGCATACTGAGATGACTTCATTGATGAGTTTGCATACTCATCAGCATTACTATTGTGCATATTGGATGTGGTGACCTGAGTTGATCTGGCTAGGGACCTGATCTGGCTGGTGACCTAAGTCGATGTGGTGACCTAAGTTGATCTAGCTCAGGACCCGACTTGATCTGGTGACCCGACTTGATCTAGAGACCCCACCTGAGTTGAGTTCATCGAGCGATCTAGGGATCCAAGATGATCTAGCTGACTACCTGAGTCGATGTGGTGTCCCGAGTCGATCTGGCAACTCGAGTTGATCTGGCTGGCGACCCAAGTTGGCTAGGTGATGTGGCAACCTGAGTCAATGTGGCGATCAAGGCTGATTTGGTTGGCGACCTAAGTTGGTCAGGTGATCTGGTGACCAGAGCTGATCTAGCGACCCGAGTTGATCTAGTTGGCGACCCATGTGATGACCTAAGTTGATTTGGCTAGCGACACGAGTTGATCAAGTGACCCGTCCCGATCCAAAGACCTGAGTCGATTCGGCTATGTCAACCCAGCAACCTGAGTTGACTTGATGACCCGAGTCGACCCCGTGACCTGAGTCGACCTAGTGACCCGAGTCACTATGGTGACCTAATTTATTATGGCTATCTGAGTTACTTATGCGACTCGAGTGATCTAAGTTGGGGGACTTGACATACTGAGATGACTTCATTGATGTGTTTGCATACTCATCAACATTACTATTGTGCATATTAGATTTATGCGATCCAAGTTTAAATGAGTTGGCCTAGCTTGATCGTGAGCGAGGTCAAAAGTTGTAAAAAAAATAGACAAAGGAGGCTCCCTACGACAAAAAGAATGAAAAAACCAGAGTTAAAAAAAAATCACTCAGGCCATACATGGAGTCACGCCCTTCTTATTGTCGAGCTAGAAGCGGAGACTTGACTATGATAATACTTGAAGAGGAGTATGGGTCAATCATTCAAAAAGTGGACAGACTCACTGGAGATCTAAGTAGGTCAGGCTATCTAGTGACCTGACCTAATCTGGCTGGTGACCCGAGTCGATGTGGTGACCTGAGTTGATCTGGCTCGGGACCCGACTTGATCTGGTGACTCGACTCGATCTAGAGACCCCACCCGACCTGAGTTCATCGGGCGATCTGGTGATCTGAGATGATCTAGCTAACTACCTGAGTCGATGTCGTGTCCTGAGTTGATCTGGCGAACCGAGTTGGCCAGGTGATGTGGTGACCCAAGCTGATCTGGCTGGCGACCCGAGTCGGTTAGGTGATTTGGCGACCAGAGCAGATTTGGCTAGTGACCCAAGCTGATCTGGTGACCTGAGTTGATCTAATTGGTGACTCATGTGGTGACCCGAGTTGATCAAGTGACCTGTCCTGATCTAGAGACCCGAGTCGATCCAATAACCTGAGTTGACCCGGCGACCCGAGTCAACTTGACGACCCGAGTCAACCCAGCGACCTGCGTCGACCTAGTGACCCGCGTCGACCCAGTGACTCGCGTCGACCCAGTGACCCGTGTCGACCCAGTGACCCGTGTCAAACTGGCGACCCATGTCGAACCGGTGACTCGTGTTGACCTGACAACCCGCATCGACCTGGTGACCCAAGTCAACCCAAGTCGACTCGAGGCCCGAGTTGATCTGGCAACCCAAGTCGACCCGAGTCGACCCGATAACCTGAGTCAACCGAGTCACCTGAGTTGATCTGGCTGGTGACCCGAGTTGGCCAAGTAATGTGGCGACCTGAGTCAATGTGGTGACCCAAGCTGATCTGGCGACCACAGCTGATCTGGCTGGTGACCCAAGCTGATCTGGCGATCCGAGTTGATCTAGTTGGGGACCAGTGTGGTGACCTGAGTTGATCTCGCTAGCTACCTAACTTGATCTAGTTGGTGACCCGTGTGGTGACCGAGTCGACCCAGTGACCTGAGTCAATCGGTTGACCCAGTGACCTGAGTCAACTGAGTCAACCCGATGACAAGAGTCAATCGAGTCGACATGGTGACCTGAGATGACCGAGTCAGTCAGGTGATTGAGTCGACCCAGTGACCTGAATCGATTGAGTCGACCCGAGTCGACCAGGAGACCTTAGTAGACTAGGTCGACCCGTGTCAACCCAAGTCAACTTGAGGCCTGAGTCGATCCAGCAACCCAAGTCGACTCGGTGACCCGAGTCGACCCAGTGACCCAAGTCGACCTGATGACCTGAGTCAACCGAGTCGACCCGGTGACCCGAGTTGACCGAGTCGACCCAATGACCCGAGTCAATCGAGTCGACCCGAGTCGACCCAGCGACTGGGGTTTCTGTGGTGACCTAATTTATTATGGCAGTTGGAGTTACTCATTGGCGACCAGAGCTGATCTAGCAACCCGAGTTGATCTAGTTGGCGACCTAACCTGATCTAGCTGGCGAACTAATTTTGTCAGGTGATTTGGCGACAAGAGTTGATTTGGCTGGTGACCCAAGCTGATATGGTGACCTGAGTAAATCTAGTTGGGGACCCGTGTGGTGACTTGAGTTGATCTCGCTAGAAACTTGAGTTGATCCAATGACCCCTCCTGATCTAGAGGCCCGAGTCAACCCGAGTTGACCCGGTGACCCGAGTCACTCGAGTCGACCCGAGTCAATCGAGTCGACCCAGTGACTTGAGTCAACCGAGTCGACCCAGTGACCCGAATCAACCGAGTCGGTCAAGTGACTGAGTCGACCCGGTGACCTGAGTCGACTGAGTTGACCCAGTCGACCTGGTGACCTGAGTCGACAGAGTTGACCCAGTGACCTGAGTCAACTGAGTCGACCTGGTGACCCGAGTCAACTAAGTCGACCTAAGTCAGTCAGGTGATTAAGTCGACCCGAGTTGACCAAGTGACCCGAGTCAACCGAATCGACCGAGTGACCTGAGTCAACTGAGTCGACCCGATGACCCGAGTCAACTGAGTCGACCTGAGTCAACCGAGTCGACCGAGTCAACGTGGTGACCCGAGTCAACTGAGTCGGTCAGGTGACTAAGTCGACCCGAGTCAACCAGAGTCGACTGAGTCAACCTAGTGACCTGAATCAATTGAGTCGACCCGGTGACCTGAGTTGACTAGGTCGACCCGTGTCAACCCAAGTCGACTCGAGGCTTGAGTCAATCCAGCAACCCAAGTCGACTCGGTGACCCGAGTCGACCCAGTGACCCGATGACCCGAGTCGACCCGGTGACCCGAGTTGACCGAGTCGACCCAATGACCCGAGTCAACTGAGTCGACCCGGTGACCTGAGTCAACCAAGTCGACCCAGCGACCGGGGTTTTTATGGTGGCCTAATTTATTATGGTAGTCAGAGTTACTCACTGGCGACTAGAGCTGATCTAGCACCCCGAGTTGATCTAGTTAGCGACCTAACCTGATCTGGCTGGTGAACTAATTTTGTCAGGTGATCTGGCGATAAGAGCTGATCTGGTTGGTGACCCAAGCTGATATGGTGACTCGAGTAAATCTAGTTGCCGACCCATGTGGTGACCTGAGTTGATCTCGCTAGCGACTTGAGTTGATCCAATGACCCGTCTCGATCTAGAGGCTCGAGTCGAGCCAGCAACCCAAGTCGAGCTAGCAACCCGAGTCAACCGAGTCGACCTGATGACCTGAGCCAACCGAGTCGACTCGGTGACCCGGTGACCTGAATCAACCGAGTCGACCCGGTGACCAGAGTCGACTAAGTCGACCCAGTCGACCTGAGTCAACCGAGTCGACCCAGTGACCTGAGTCGACCCGATGACCCGAGCCAACCGAGTCGACCTAGTGACCCGGTGACCCGAATCAACCGAGTCGACCCGGTGACTAGAGTTGACTAAGTCGACCCAGTCGACCTGAGTCAACCGAGTCGACCCAGTGACCCGAGTCGACCCGATGACCCGAGCCAACCGAGTCGACCAGTGACCCGGTGACCCGAATCAACCAAGTCGACCCGGTGACCAGAGTCGACTGAGTCGACTCGGTGACCCGAGTCAACCGAGTCGATAGAGTTAACCCAGTGACCCGAGTCAACCGTGTCAACCCAATGACCTGAGTTGACATGGTGACCTGAGTCAACCAAGTTGACCTAAGTCAGTAAGGTGACTGAGTCGACCCGAGTCGACTCGGTGACCTGAGTCAACTGAGTCGACCTGGTGACCTAAGTCAACTAAGTCGACCCGGTGACCTGAGTTGACCCAGTGACATGAGTCAACCGAGTCGACCCGATGACTTGAGTCAACCGAGTCGACCCTGTGACCTGAGTCAACCGAGTCGACCCAGCGACCTGAGTCACTGTGGTGACCCAATTTATTATGGCAGTCGAAGTTACTGGCTGGCGACCCGAGTTGATCTAGTTGGTGACATAAGCTGATCTGGCTGGTGACCTAATTTTGTTAGGTGATCTGGTGACCAGAGCTGATCTAGCTGGTGACCCAAGCTGATCTGGCGACCTGAGTTGATCTAGTTGGCGACCCGTGTGGTGACCTGAGTTGATCTAGTTGGCGACCCGTGTGGTGACCTGAGTTGATCTCGCTAGCGACTTGAGTTGACCAAGTGACTCATCCCGATTTAGAGGCCTAAGTCGATCCGGCAACCCAAGTCAACCCGGTGACTTGAGTCAACCGCGTCGACCGAGTCAACCTAGTGACCCGAGTCGATCGAGTCGACTCGATGACCTGAGTCAACTGAGTTGACCCGATGACCTGAGTCAATTGAGTCGACCTGGTGACCCAAGTCAACCGAGTCGACCTAAGTCGACCCGGTGACTTGAGTCAACCGAGTCAACCCGGTGACCTGAGTCAACTGAGTCGACCGAGTTGACCTAGTGACCTAAGTCAACCAAGTCGACCCAGTGACCCGACTCGACCGAGTCGACCCAGCGACCCGAGTCGCTGTGGTGACCCAATTTATTATGGCAGTCAAAGTTATTGGCTAGCGACCAGAGTTGATCTAGCGACCTGAATTGATCTAGTTGGCAACCTAAGCTGATCTGGTTGTCGACCTAATTTTGTGAGGTGATCTAGTGACCAGAGCTAATTTGGCTGTCGACCTAATTTTGTGAGGTGATCTAGCAACCAGAGCTGATCTGGCTGGTGACCCAATCTGATCTGGCGACTCGAGTTGATCTAGTTGGCGACCTGTGTGGTGACCTGAGTTGATCTCGCTAGCGACTTGTGTTGATCTAGTGACCCATCCTGATCTAGAGGCTTGAGTTGATCCAACAACCCAAGTCGATCCGAGTCGACCGAGTCGACTCGATCATCCGAGTCAACCGAGTTGACCCGGTGACCCGAGTCGACCCGGTGACCTGAGTCAATCGAGTCGACCCGGTGACCTGAGTCAACTGAGTCAACCCAGTGACCTGAGTCAACCGAGTCGACCCGAGTCAACTGAGTTGACGCGGTGACCCGAGTCAACCAAGTCGATCGATTCAACCCGGTGATCCGAGTCGACCTGAGTCGACCGAGTCGGTTAGGTGACTGAGTCGACCCGATGACCTAAGTTGACCGAGTCGACCCAGTGACCTGACTCAATTGAGTCGACCCAGTGACCCGAGTCAACTGAGTCGACCCAATGACTCGAGTCAACCGAGTCGACCTGGTGACCCAAGTCAACTGAGTCGACCGAGTTGACCCGATGACCCGAGTCAACTGAGTCGACCCAGTGACCCAAGTCGCTGTGGTGACCTAATTTATTATGGCAGTTAAAGTTACTAGCTGGCGACCAGAGCTGAGCTGGCAACCTGAATTGATCTAGTGGGTGACCTAAGCTGATCTGGCTAGTGACCTAATTTTGTCAGGTCATCTGGAGACCAGAGCTGATCTGGCTGGTGACCCAAGTTGATTTGGTGACTCAAGTTGATCTAGTTGGCGACCCGTGTGGTGACCTGAGTTGATCTTGCTAGCGATTTGAGTTGATCCAGTGACCCGTCCTGATCCAGAGGCCTGAGTCAATCCGGCAACCCAAGTCGACTCGGTGACCCGAGTCTATCGAGTTGACCGAGTGACCTGAGTCAACCGAGTCGACTCGATGACCCGAGTCAACCGAGTCGACTCGATGACCCGAGTCAACCGAGTCGACTGAGTCGACGTGGTGTCCCGAGTCGGTCAGGTGACCGAGTCGACCCGAGTAAACCAGAGTCGACTGAGTTGACCTAGTGACCTGAATCAATTGAGTCAACCTAGTGACCTGAGTCGACTAGGTCGACCCGTGTCAACCCAAGTCGACTCGAGGCCTAAGTTGATTCGGCAACCCAAGTCGACTCGGTGACCCACGTCGACCGAGTCGACCCAGTGACCCGAGTTGACCCGATGACCCGAGTTGACCCGGTGACCCGAGTTGATCAAGTTGACTGAGTTGACTGAGTCGACCCAGCGACCAGGGTTTTTGTGGTGACCCAATTTATTATGGCAGTCGGAGTTACTCACTGGCGACCAGAGCTAATCTAGCGACCTGAGTTGATCTAATTGGTGACCTAACCTGATCTGGTTGGTGAACTAATTTTGTCAGGTGATCTGGTGACAAGAGCTGATCTGGTTGGTGACCCAAGCTGATATGGCGACCTGAGTAAATCTAGTTGGTGATCCGTGTGGTGACCTGAGTTGATCTCGCTAGCGACTTGAGTTGATCCAGTGACCCATCCCGATCCAGAGGCCCGAGTCGAGCCGGCAACCCAACTCGACCTGAGTCAATCGAGTCGACTCGAGTCCACCGAGTCGACCCAGTGACCCGAGTCAACCTGGTCAACTCGATGACCCGAGCCAACCGAGTCGACCCAGTGACCCGGTGACTCGAATCAACTGAGTCGACCCGGTGACCAGAGTTGACTAAGTCGACCCAGCTGACTTGGTGACCTGAGTCGACAGAGTTGACCTAGTGACCTGAGTCAACCGTGTTGACCTGATGACCTAAGTTGACCTGGTGACCCAAGTCAACCAAGTCTACCTAAGTTAGTAAGGTGACTGAGTTGACCCGAGTCGACCTAGTGACCTGAGTCAACCGAGTCGACCTGGTGACTCGAGTCGACCCAGTGACATGAGTCAACTGAGTCGACCCAATGACCTGAGTCAACTGAGTCAACCGAGTCGACCCTATGACCTGAGTCAACCAAGTTGACCTAGCGACCCGAGTCACTATGGTGACCCAATTTATTATGGCAGTCAAAGTTATTGGCTGGCGACCTGAGTTGATCTAGTTGGTGACATAAGCTGATATGGCGACCAGAGCTGATCTAGCTGGTGACCCAAGCTAATCTGGTGACCCAAGTTGATCTAGTTGGCGACCCATGTGGTGACCTGAGTTGATCTCGCTAGTAACTTGAGTTGACCCGATGATCCATCTTGATCTAGAGGCCCGAGTCGATCCGGCAACCCAAGTCGACCTGGTGACCTGAGTCAACCGCGTCGACCGACTCGACCCAGTGACCTGAGTCAACTAAGTTGACCTGATGACTTGAGTCAACTGAGTTGACCCAATGACCGGAGTCAACTGAGTTGACCCGATGACCTGAGTCAACTGAGTTAACACGATGACTCGAGGCAACCAAGTCGACCCAAGTCGACCGAGTCAGTCAGGTGACTGAGTCGACCTAAGTCGACCTAGTGACCTGAGTCGACCGAGTCAACCCGGTGACTCGAGTCAACAGAGTCGACCGAGTCGACCCAGTGACCCGTGTCAACCGAGTTGACCTGGTGACCCGAGTCGATCGAGTCGACCCAGCGACCTGAGTCACTATGGTGACCTAATTTATTATGGCAGTCAGAGTTACTGGCTGGTGACTAGAGCTGATCTGGTGACCTGAATTGATCTAGTTGGCAACCTAAGCTGATTTGGCTGTCGACCTAATTTTGTGAGGTGATCTGGCGACCAGAGCTGATCTGGCTAGTGACCCAATCTGATTTGGTGACCTGAGTTGATCTAGTTGGTGACCCGTGTGGTGACCTGAGTTGATCTCACTAGCGACTTGTGTTGATCTAGTGACCCATCCCAATCTAGAGGCCTGAGTCGATCCGGCAACCCAAGTCGATTCGAGTTGACTCGGTGACCCGAGTCAACCGAGTCGACCCAGTGACCTGAGTCAATTGAGTCAACCCAGTGACCTGAGTCAACCGAGTCGACCCGATGACCCGAGTCAACCGAGTCAACCCGATGACCCGAGTCAACCGAGTCGACGCAGTGACCTGAGTCAACCAAGTCGATGCGGTGACCCAAGTCAACCGAGTCGACCCGGTGACCTGAGTCAACCGAGTTGACCTGAGTCAACCCGACGACCTGAGTCGACCCGATGACCCGACTCGATCGAGTCGACCTGGTGACCTGACTCGACCGAGTCGACCCAATGACCCGAGTCAACCGAGTCGACCCGGTGACCCGAGTCAACTGAGTCGACCGAGTTCACCCGGTGACCTGAGTCAATTGAGTCGACCCAGTGACCCAAGTTGCTAGTGACCTAATTTTGTTAGGTGATCTGGAGACCAGAGTTGATCTGGTTGGTGACCCAAGCTAATCTGGCGACCAGAGTTGATCTAGTTGGTGACCCGTGTGGTGACCTAAGTTGATCTTGCTAGCAACTTGAGTTGATCCAGTAACCCATCCTGATCCAGAGGCCTGAGTCGATCTGGTAACCCAAGTCGACCTGAGTCGACCTGGTGACCCGACTCAACCGAGTCGACCCGATGACCCGAATCAACCAAGTCGACCTGATGACCCGAGTCAACCAAGTCGACCTTGTGACCCGAGTCAACCAAGTCGACCCGAGTCAGTCAGGTGACTGAGTCAACCCGGTGACCTGAGTCGATTAAGTCAACGGAGTCCACCCAATGACCTGAGTCAACTGAGTCGATCGTGTCAACCCAGTAACCTAAGTCAACCCGGTGAATCGAGTCAACTGAGTCGATCGAGTCGACCCGGTGACCTGAGTCAACTGAGTCGACCTGAGTCGACTGAGTCAACCCAGTTACCTGAGTCACTGTGGTGACCTAATTTATTATGGTAGTCAGAGTTACTGGCTGGTGACCTAAGCTAATCTGGCTGGTGACTTAAGTTTGTCAGGTGATCTAGCGACCAGAGTTGATCTGGTTGGTGACCCAAGCTGATCTGGCGATGTGAGTTGATCTAGTTGGCGACCCGTGTGGTGACCTGAGTTGATCTCGCTAGCGACTTGAGTTGATCCAGTGACCCGTACTGATCCAGAGGCCCGAGTCGATCTGACAACCCAAGTCGACCCGGTGACCCGAGTCAACTTGGTGACTCGAGTCGATCCGATGACCTGAGTCAACTGAGTCATCCCGAGTCGACCGAGTCAGTCAGGTGACTGAGTCGACCCGGTGACCTGAGTCAACCAAGTCGACCTGGTGACCCAAGTCCATCGAGTCGACCGAGTCGACCCAGTGACCTGATTCAACCAAGTCGACCTGGTGACCCGAGTCAACCGAGTCGACCTGGTGACCCGAGTCGCTGTGGTGACCCAATTTATTATGGCAGTCAAAGTTTTTGGCTGGCAACCAGAGCTGATCTGGCGACCTGAGTTGATCTAGTTAGCGACCTAAGCTGATCTAGTTGGCGACCTAAGATGAAATGGTTGGTGACCCAGGCTGATCTAGTTAGTGACCTGATTTTGTCAGGTGATCTAGCGACTAGAGCTGATCTAGCTGGTGACCCAAGCTGATCTAGTGACCCGAGTTGATCTAGTTGGTTACCTGTGTGGTGACCTGAGCTGATCTCGCTAGCAACTTGAGTTGATCTAGTGACCCGTGCAATCTAGAGGCCCGAGTAGATCCGACAACCCAAGTCGACTTGAGTCGACCTGAGTCAACCGAGTCAGCTGAGTCGACCTAAGTCACCCTAGTCGACCCGGTGATCCAAGTCAACTGAGTTGACTCAAGTTGACTGCGTCGACCCGAGTCGACCGGGTCGGTCAGGTGACTGACTCGACCTGAGTCGATTTGGCTACCTGAGTCAACTCGGTGACCCGAGTCGATCGAGTCGACCGAGTCGACCAAGTCCACCCAGTGACCTGAGTCACCTTAGTCGACCGAGCGACCAGAGTCGTTGTAGTGACCTAATTTATTATGGCAGTATGAGTTACCGACTAGCGAGCAGAGTTGATCTAGCCACCCGAGATGATCTAGTTTGCGACCTGAGTTGATCTAGTTGGTGACCCGAGTTGATCTGCCTGTTGACCTAATTTTGTCAAGTGATCTAGCGACCAGAGCTGATCAAGCCGAGCGGAACCGAACCGGTCGAGCTCTCCGGGGAGCGGCGGGGCGGGATCGGCGCCGAGCTCGCTCCCGGGCGGGGTCGAAACTCGCGGAAAAAAAATGAACAAAGGAGGCCCCGTACGAGGATAAGAACGAAAAAACCAGAGTTAAATTAAAAAAAAAAAAAAAAAAAAAAAAAAAATTACTTTCGGGTCATACGTGTAGCCACGCCCAGCTCGCCCGCGGACGGGATCCCCATCGAGCTCGTCGAGCCGAGCGGCGCTCGCGGGCGGGGTCCGATCCGAGCGGAACCGAACCGGTCGAGCTCTCCGGGGAGCGGCGGGGCGGGATCGGCGCCGAGCTCGCTCCCGGGCGGGGTCGAAACTCGCGGAAAAAAAATGAACAAAGGAGGCCCCGTACGAGGATAAGAACGAAAAAACCAGAGTTAAAAAAAAAAAAAAAAAAAAAAAAAAAAAAAAAAAAAAAAACTTTCGGGTCATACGTGTAGCCACGCCCAGCTCGCCCGCGGACGGGATCCCCATCGAGCTCGTCGAGCCGAGCGGCGCTCGCGGGCGGGGTCCGATCCGAGCGGAACCGAACCGGTCGAGCTCTCCGGGGAGCGGCGGGGCGGGATCGGCGCCGAGCTCGCTCCGGGGCGGGGTCGAAACTCGCGGAAAAAAAATGAACAAAGGAGGCTCCGTACGAGGATAAGAACGAAAAAACCAGAGTTTTAAAAAAAAAAAAAAAAAAAATTACATTCGGGTCATACGTGTAGCCACGCCCAGCTCGCCCGCGGACGGGATCCCCATCGAGCTCGTCGAGCCGAGCGGCGCTCGCGGGCGGGGTCCGATCCGAGCGGAACCGAACCGGTCGAGCTCTCCGGGGAGCGGCGGGGCGGGATCGGCGCCGAGCTCGCTCCCGGGCGGGGTCGAAACTCGCGGAAAAAAAATGAACAAAGGAGGCTCCGTACGAGGATAAGAACGAAAAAACCAGAGTTAAAAAAAAAAAAAAAAAAAAAATTACATTCGGGTCATACGTGTAGCCACGCCCAGCTCGCCCGCGGACGGGATCCCATTCGAGCTCGTCGAGCCGAGCGGCGCTCGCGGGCGGGGTCCGATCCGAGCGGAACCGAACCGGTCGAGCTCTCCGGGGAGCGGCGGGGCGGGATCGGCGCCGAGCTCGCTCCGGGGCGGGGTCGAAACTCGCGGAAAAAAAATGAACAAAGGAGGCTCCGTACGAGGATAAGAACGAAAAAACCAGAGTTAAAAAAAAAAAAAAAAAAAAAAAAAATACATTCGCGTCATACGTGTAGCCACGCCCAGCTCGCCCGCGGACGGGATCCCCATCGAGCTCGTCGAGCCGAGCGGCGCTCGCGGGCGGGGTCCGATCCGAGCGGAACCGAACCGGTCGAGCTCTCCGGGGAGCGGCGGGGCGGGATCGGCGCCGAGCTCGCTCCCGGGCGGGGTCGAAACTCGCGGAAAAAAAATGAACAAAGGAGGCTCCGTACGAGGATAAGAACGAAAAAACCAGAGTTAAAAAAAAAAAAAAAAAAAAAAAAAAATACATTCGCGTCATACGTGTAGCCACGCCCAGCTCGCCCGCGGACGGGATCCCCATCGAGCTCGTCGAGCCGAGCGGCGCTCGCGGGCGGGGTCCGATCCGAGCGGAACCGAACCGGTCGAGCTCTCCGGGGAGCGGCGGGGCGGGATCGGCGCCGAGCTCGCTCCCGGGCGGGGTCGAAACTCGCGGAAAAAAAATGAACAAAGGAGGCTCCGTACGAGGATAAGAACGAAAAAACCAGAGTTAAAAAAAAAAAAAAAAAAAAAAAAAAAATTACATTCGGGTCATACGTGTAGCCACGCCCAGCTCGCCCGCGGACGGGATCCCCATCGAGCTCGTCGAGCCGAGCGGCGCTCGCGGGCGGGGTCCGATCCGAGCGGAACCGAACCGGTCGAGCTCTCCGGGGAGCGGCGGGGCGGGATCGGCGCCGAGCTCGCTCCCGGGCGGGGTCGAAACTCGCGGAAAAAAAATGAACAAAGGAGGCCCCGTACGAGGATAAGAACGAAAAAACCAGAGTTAAAAAAAAAAAAAAAAAAAAAAAAAAATTACTTTCGGGTCATACGTGTAGCCACGCCCAGCTCGCCCGCGGACGGGATCCCCATCGAGCTCGTCGAGCCGAGCGGCGCTCGCGGGCGGGGTCCGATCCGAGCGGAACCGAACCGGTCGAGCTCTCCGGGGAGCGGCGGGGCGGGATCGGCGCCGAGCTCGCTCCGGGGCGGGGTCGAAACTCGCGGAAAAAAAATGAACAAAGGAGGCTCCGTACGAGGATAAGAACGAAAAAACCAGAGTTAAAAAAAAAAAAAAAAAAAAAAAAAATACATTCGCGTCATACGTGTAGCCACGCCCAGCTCGCCCGCGGACGGGATCCCCATCGAGCTCGTCGAGCCGAGCGGCGCTCGCGGGCGGGGTCCGATCCGAGCGGAACCGAACCGGTCGAGCTCTCCGGGGAGCGGCGGGGCGGGATCGGCGCCGAGCTCGCTCCCGGGCGGGGTCGAAACTCGCGGAAAAAAAATGAACAAAGGAGGCTCCGTACGAGGATAAGAACGAAAAAACCAGAGTTAAAAAAAAAATTTAAAAAAAAAAATTACATTCGGGTCATACGTGTAGCCACGCCCAGCTCGCCCGCGGACGGGATCCCCATCGAGCTCGTCGAGCCGAGCGGCGCTCGCGGGCGGGGTCCGATCCGAGCGGAACCGAACCGGTCGAGCTCTCCGGGGAGCGGCGAGGCGGGATCGGCGCCGAGCTCGCTCCCGGGCGGGGTCGAAACTCGCGGAAAAAAAATGAACAAAGGAGGCTCCGTACGAGGATAAGAACGAAAAAACCAGAGTTAAAAAAAAAAAAAAAAAAAAAAAAAATTACATTCGGGTCATACGTGTAGCCACGCCCAGCTCGCCCGCGGACGGGATCCCCATCGAGCTCGTCGAGCCGAGCGGCGCTCGCGGGCGGGGTCCGATCCGAGCGGAACCGAACCGGTCGAGCTCTCCGGGGAGCGGCGGGGCGGGATCGGCGCCGAGCTCGCTCCCGGGCGGGGTCGAAACTCGCGGAAAAAAAATGAACAAAGGAGGCTCCGTACGAGGATAAGAACGAAAAAACCAGAGTTTTAAAAAAAAAAAAAAAAAAAAATTACATTCGGGTCATACGTGTAGCCACGCCCAGCTCGCCCGCGGACGGGATCCCCATCGAGCTCGTCGAGCCGAGCGGCGCTCGCGGGCGGGGTCCGATCCGAGCGGAACCGAACCGGTCGAGCTCTCCGGGGAGCGGCGGGGCGGGATCGGCGCCGAGCTCGCTCCCGGGCGGGGTCGAAACTCGCGGGAAAAAAATGAACAAAGGAGGCTCCGTACGAGGATAAGAACGAAAAAACCAGAGTTAAAAAAAAAAAAAAAAAAAAAAAAAAAAAATTACATTCGGGTCATACGTGTAGCCACGCCCAGCTCGCCCGCGGACGGGATCCCCATCGAGCTCGTCGAGCCGAGCGGCGCTCGCGGGCGGGGTCCGATCGGAGCGGAACCGAACCGGTCGAGCTCTCCGGGGAGCGGCGGGGCGGGATCGGCGCCGAGCTCGCTCCCGGGCGGGGTCGAAACTCGCGGAAAAAAAATGAACAAAGGAGGCTCCGTACGAGGATAAGAACGAAAAAACCAGAGTTAAAAAAAAAAAAAAAAAAAAAAATTACATTCGGGTCATACGTGTAGCCACGCCCAGCTCGCCCGCGGACGGGATCCCCATCGAGCTCGTCGAGCCGAGCGGCGCTCGCGGGCGGGGTCCGATCCGAGCGGAACCGAACCGGTCGAGCTCTCC
>BSBK01010957.1:180000-212500 GCA_027943335.1 Chamaecyparis obtusa | reverse complement strand
AAATCCGACTTACTCATCCGTCCGCGCACAAGCTCTGATTCTATTAGAGGGGCATGGGGGAGCTTCCGCGAACTACTACTCCCCTATATAAGTTATTAGTCCGGGTCTTTCTCTTCCGTAGAAATTTGAGCCGTTGAGAATGGCTCCCAAACAATTCAAATCTTCCAAAAATTCAAGTGAAACGATGAGGAAAAAGCTCACAAAAAAATCAAATCTTCAAAAAATTCAAGTGAAACGAACAGAATAGCTCACAAAAAATTCAGGTCTTCCGAAAAAATCGAAGGGAAACGAAAAGAACAACTAGCAAAACATTCAAATTTTCCAAAACTTCAAGTAAAAGAAAGAACATAGCTCACCAAAAAAATCCATTTCTTCCAAAAACTCAAGTGAATCGAAGAGAGTAGGCTCA
This sequence comes from Chamaecyparis obtusa, assembly GCA_027943335.1. Lineage (NCBI taxonomy): Eukaryota > Viridiplantae > Streptophyta > Pinopsida > Cupressales > Cupressaceae > Chamaecyparis > Chamaecyparis obtusa. The sequence continues at coordinate 212,091 of BSBK01010957.1, read as the reverse complement.
CAAAAAATTAAAATCTTCCAAAAAAAAATCAAAGGAAACAAAAGAGGAGATCGCAAAAAATTCGAATCTTCCAATGAAACAAAAATGAGAATAGCAAACAAAAAATTCAAATCTTAATGCAGCATGCGACAGAGCAAATCGCTTGTGCCAAGCGACCCGGGAGCTAGACGGGGGCTGACCCAAAAATTGCGTTTCTTGTCAATGCGACGATGCGTTGGAACGACAACCGCTGTCGAACCCTTTCCTACTTGCAACGTCGACTGACACAAAAGACACGATCCTGGACAGGCCCCGCATAGAAAGCGGGTGGCCTAATGCGCCCCTCCAATAGAATCAGCGCTAGTGCTCAGATTTTAAATCCGAGATACCCAGCACTGATTCTCTTGGAGGGGGGCACCTACCCAAACGACTCAAAAGCTATACGCGGCTCCATTCACAAAAACAGAACTATCTCCGGCCAACTCCCTGTGAAGGCCGCATCTCTCCGTTCCGCTCGTGTAAGAGCCAACGCGTAGCTAACGAGTACGTGGATAGGGTTCGCGGAAAGTACATAGCAAATCACTTGTACCAAAGTGACCCGAAAGCTAGACAGGGGCTGACCCGTAGATTGCCTTCCATATCACTGCGACGACGCATTGGAACGACAACCGCTGCCGAACCCTTTCCGACTTGCACCGTCGAGCGACCCGAAAGACAGGACTTTGGGCAGCCCCCGCATAGCAATCAAGTGGCTTCATGCCCCTCTAATAGAATCAGTGCTGGTGATCCCATTTTGAAATCCGACCTACACATCCGTCCGATCACCGGCAATGATTCTATAAGAGGGGTATGGGGGAGCTTCCGCGAACAACACACAACTCCTCCCCTATATAAGTTATTAGTCCGAGTCTTGCTCTTGAGTGGAAATTTAAGCCGAAGAAACTGGCTCCCAAAAAATTCAAATCTTCCAAAAATTCAAGTGAAACGATGACAAAAAGCTCACAAAAAATCAAATCTTCCAAAAATTCAAGTGAAACGAACAGAATAGATCACAAAAAATTCAAGTCTTTCGAAAAAATCTAGGAAAACGAAAAGAATAGCTAGAAAACAAAATTCAAATCTTCCAGAAATTCAAGTAAAACAAAGAACATGGCTCACCAAAATAATTCATCTTCCAAAAATTCGTCATTCTTACCGCAATCCATCATCTTATCCGTCATAACGCGTATCCAACATATCCACGAGGAGGTAACCCAACTCGCTCGCATAGTTCCTCAAGTCAGATAACAATGCATCTAGATGAATCCAAATCGTTTTCGATCGAGACTTAGCAACTAATGTCGCACCCGCCTAGATTGACTTGAGATCCAATCCGCCGACACATATGATAACTAACTGATTCCAATGCAAAGCATCTTGAGCCATTGCGCACTCAAGTATCGGAAGTCGAAGCGACATAGCAAGTAGCTTGTACCAAGTGACCCGGGAGCTAGACGGGGGCTGACCCGAAGATCGCCTTTCTTGTCAATGCGACGATGTGTTGGAACGACAACCGCTGTCGAACCCTTTCCGAAGTGCACCGTCGACTGACCCAAAAGTTACGACCCTGGACAGCCCCCGCATAGCAAGCGGGTGGCCTAATGCGCCCCTCCAATAGAATCAGTGCTAGTGTTCATATTTTAAATCCGAGCTACCAATCCGTCCGAGCACCAGCACTGATTCTCTTGGAGGGGCGCACCTACCCAAACGACTCAAAAGCTATATACGCGGCTCCATTCACAAGAGCAGAACTATTTCCGGCCAACTCCCTGTGAAGGCCGCATCTCTTCGTTCCACGCATGCAAGAGCCAACGCATAGCTAACGAGTACCCGGATAGGGGTTCGCGGAAAGTACATAGCAGATCGCTTGTACCAAAGCAACCCAAAAGCTAGACGGGGGCTGACCCGAAGATCGCCTTCCATGTCACTGCGACGACGCATTGGAACGACAACCGCTGCCGAACCCTTTCCGACTTGCACCGTCGAGCGACCTTCGAAAGACGGGACTTTGAGCAGCCCCCGCATAGCAATCAGGTGGCTTCATGCCCCTCTAATGGAATCAGTGCTGCTGATCGCGTTTTGAAATCTGACCTAATCATCCGTCCGTCTGTCGGATTTCAAAACGGGATCACCAGCACTGATTCTATTAGAGGGGCATGGGGGAGATTCCGCGGACAACACCTCCCCTATATAAGTTATTAGTCCAAGTCTTGCACTTCCGTAGAAATTTGAGCCGACGAGAATATCTCACAAAAATTTCAAATCTTTCAAAAATACGAGTGAAACAAAAAGAATAGATCACAAAAAATTCAGAAATTCCAAAAATTCAATTGAAACGAAGAGAATAGCTCACAAAAAAATCAAGGGAAAAAAAAGAGAATAGCTCACAAATAAAATCAAATCTCCCAAAAATGCAAGTGAAACGAAGAGACTACAATCACAAAAAATGCACAACTTCCAAATATTCAATTGAAACGAAGAGAATAGCTCACAAAAAATGCAAGTCTTACAAAAAAATCAAGGGAAACAAAACAGAATAGCTCACAAAAAATTCAAATCTTCCAAAAAAACCAAGTGAAACAAACAGAATAGCTCACAAAAAATTCAAATCTTGCAAACATTCAAGTGAAAACGAAGAGAATAGCTCACAAAAACATTCAAAACTTCCAAAAATTCAAGTGAAAAGAATAAAATAATAGCCCACAAAAAATTCAAGTCTTCCAAAACAAAAACCAAGGAAAAACGAAGAGAATAGCTCACAAAAAATCCAAAACTTCAAGTCAAAACGAAGAGAATTTTACTACCTCGCAACAAACAAAATTCAAATCTCGCAAAAATTCAAGTGAAACGAAGAGACTTAACTCAAAAAATTCAAATCTTCTTGCGACATGCAGACCCAAGAGCTAGACGGGGGCTCGCCCACAGATCGACTTCAGTATCACTATGACGACGCGCTGGAACGACTACCGCTGTCGAACCCTTCTCTGACTTCCGCCATCGAGTGACCCAAAAGACACGACCCAAGGGAGCCCACGCATAAAAATTGGGTGGCTTCATGCCCCTCCAATAGAATCTGTGCTGCTGCTCACATTTTTAAATCCGAGCGGCAAATCCGTCCGAGCACCAACACTCATTCACTTGGAGGGGCACCTATCCAAACGACCGAAAAGCTATACGCGGCTCCATTCGCAAGGCACGGAACTGTTTCAGGCCAACTCCCTGTGAAGGCCGCATCTCTGCGTTCCATGCGTGCTAGAGCCAACACATAGCTAACGAGTACCGGGATAGGTGTTCGCGGAAAGTACATAGCAGATCGCTTGTACCAAAGCAACCCAAGAGCTAGACAGGGGCTGACCCGAAGATCGCCTTCCATGTCGCTGCGACGACGCATTGGAACGACAACCGCTGCCGAACCATTTCCGACTTGCGCCGTCGAGCGACCTGAAAGATGAGACTTTGAGCAGCCCACGCATAGCAATCAGGTGGCTTCATGCCCCTATAATGGAATCAGTGCTGCTGATCCCGTTTTGAAATCCGACCTAATCATCCATCCGTCTGTCGGATTTCAAAACGGGATCACCAGCACTGATTCCATTAGAGGGGCATGGGGGAGCTTCCGCGAACAACACCTCCCCTATATAAGTTATTAGTCCAAGTATTGCACTTCCGTAGAAATTTGAGCCGAAGAGAATATCTCACAAAAATTTCAAATCTCTCAAAAATATAAGTGAAACAAAGAAGAATAGATCACAAAAAATTCAAAACTTCCAAAAATTCAATTGAAACGAAGAGAATAGCTCACAAAAAATGCAAGTCTTGCAAAAAAAATTCAAAGGAAAAGAAGAGAATAGCTCACAAAAAAAATCAAATCTCCCAAAAAATGCATCATGCATAACTTCCAAAAATTCAATTGAAACGAAGAGAATAGCTCACAAAAAATGCAAGTCTTCCAAAAAAATCAAAGGGAAATAAAGAGAATAGCTCACAAAAAATTCAAATCTTCCAAAAAACCAAGTGAAACGAAGAGACTACATCACAAAAAATGCATAACTTCCAAAAATTCAATTGAAACGAAGAGAATAGCTCACAAAAAACGCAAGTCTTCCCAAAAAAAAACAAAAAAAAAAAAAACAAAGGGAAACAAAGAGAATAGCTCACAAAAATTCAAATCTTCCAAAAAAAACCAAGTGAAACAAAGAGAATAGCTCACAAAAATTTCAAATCTTGCAAAAATTCAAGTGAAACGAAAGATAATAGCTCACAAAAAAATTCAGAACTTCCAAAAATTCAAGTCTTCCAAAAAAAAATCAAGGAAAAACGAAGACTTAAACTCACGAAAAATTCAAATCTCCTTGCGGCATGCAGACCCAAGAGCTAGACGGGGGCTCGCCCACAAATCGACTTCAGTATCACTATGATGACGCGCTGGAACGACTACCGTTGTCGAACCCTTCTCCGACTTGCGCCATCGAGTGACCCAAAAGAGGCGACCCAGGGGAGCCCCCGCATAGCAATCGGGTGGCTTCATGCCCCTCCAATAAAATCAGGCATGCTACTCACATTTTAAATCCGAGCCGCAAATCCGTCCGAGCACCAGCACTGATTCACTTGGAGGGGCACCCTATCCAAACGACCCAAAAGCTATACGCGGCTCCTTTCGCACGCACAGAACTGTTTCAAGCCGACTCCCTGTGAAGGCCGCATCTCTCCGTTCCACCCATGCAAGAAACAACGCATAGCTAACGAATACCCGGATAGGGTTTCGCGGAAAGTACAAGCAGATCGCTTGTACCAAAGCAACCCAAAAGCTAGACGGGGGCTGACCCGAAGATCGCCTTCCATGTCACAGCGACGACGCATTGGAACGACAACCGCTGTCGAACCCTTCCCGACTTTGCGTCATCGAGCGACCCGAAAGACGGGACTTTGAGCAGCCCCCGCATAGCAATCAGGTGGCTTCATGCCCCTCTAATGGAATCAGTGCTGCTGATCCCGTTTTGAAATCCGACCTAATCATCCGTCCGTCTGTCGGATTTCAAAACGGGATCACCAGCACTGATTCTATTAGAGGGGCATGGGGGAGCTTCCGCGGACAACACCTCCCCTATATAAGTTATTAGTCCAAGTATTGCACTTCCGTAGAAATTTGAGCCGAAGAGAATATCTCACAAAAATTTCAAATCTCTCAAAAATACAAGTGAAACAAAGAACAATAGATCACAAAAAATTCAAAACTTCCAAAAATTCAATTGAAATGAAGAGAATAGCTCACAAAAAATCCAAGTCTTGCAAAAAAAATCAAGGAAAAAGAAGAGAATAGCTCACAAAAAAATCAAATTTCCCAAAAATGCAAGTGAAACGAAGAGACTACATCACCAAAAAATGCATAACTTCCAAAAATTCAATTGAAACGAAGAGAATAGCTCACAAAAAATGCAAGTCTTCCAAAAAAAAATCAAGGGAAACAAAGAGAATAGCTCACAAAAAATTCAAATCTTCGAAAAAACCAAGTGAAACAAAGAAGAATAGCTCACAAAAAATTCAAATCCTGCAAAAATTCAAGTGAAAGGAAGAGAATAGCTCACAAAAAATTCAAAACTTCAAAAAATTCAAGTGAAACGAAGAGAATAGCTCACAAAAAATTCAAAACTTCCAAAAATTCAAGTGAAACGAAGAGAATAGCTCACAAAAAACTTCAAATCTCGCAAAAACTCCAGTGAAACGAAAAAGACTTAACTCACAAAAAATTCAAATCTTCTTGCCGCATGCAGACCCAAATGCTAGACCGGGGCTCGCCCACAGATCGACTTCAGTATCACTAATGACGACGCGCTGGAACAACTACCGTTGTTGAACCCTTCTCCGACTTGCGCCATCGAGTGACCCAGAAGAGACGACCCAGGGGAGCCCCCGCATAGCAATCAGGTGGCTTCATGCCCCTCCAATAAAATCAGGCATGCTACTCACATTTTAAATCCGAGCCGCAAATCCATCCGAGCACCAGCACTGATTCACTTGGAGGGGCACCCTATCCAAACGACCCAAAAGCTATACGCGGCTCCATTCGCACGCACAGAACTGTTTCAGGCCGACTCCCTGTGAAGGCCGCATCTCTTCGTTGCACACATGCAAGAGACAACGCATAGCTAACGAGTACCCGGATAGGGTTTCGCGGAAAGTACATAGCAGATCGCTTGTACCAAAGCAACCCAAAAGCTAGACGGGGGCTGACCCTAAGATCGCCTTACATGTCACAACGACGACGCATTGGAACGACAACCGCTGTCGAACCCTTTCCGACTTGCGCAATCGAGCGACCCGAAAGACGGGACTTTGAGCAGCCCACGCATAGCAATCAGGTGGCTTCATGCCCCTGTAATGGAATCAGTGCTGCTGATCCCATTTTGAAATCTGACCTAATCATCCGTCCGTCTGTCGGATTTCAAAACGGGATCACCAGCACTGATTCTATTAGAGGGGCATGGGGGAGCTTCCGCGGACAACACCTCCCCTATATAAGTTATTAGTCCAAGTATTGCACTTTCGTAGAAATTTGAGCCGAAGAGAATATCTCACAAAAATTTCAAATCTCTCAAAAATACAAGTGAAACAAAGAGAATAGATCACAAAAAATTCAAAACTTCCAAAAATTCAATTGAAATGAAGAGAATAGCTCACAAAAAATCCAAGTCTTGCAAAAAAAAAATCAAGGGAAAAGAAGAGAATAGCTCACAAAAAATGCAAGTCTTCCAAAAAAAAACAAGGGAAACAAAGAAAATAGCTCACAAAAAATTCAAATCTTCCAAAAAACCAAGTGAAACAAAGAAGAATAGCTCACAAAAAATTCAAATCCTGCAAAAATTCAAGTGAAACGAAGAGGATAGCTCACAAAAAACTCAAAACTTCCAAAAATTCAAGTGAAACGAAGAGAATAGCTCACAAAAAATTTAAGTGAAACGAAGAGAATAGCTCACAAAAACTTCAAATCTCGCAAAAACTCCAGTGAAACGAAAAAAAGAAAAAGACTTTAACTCACAAAAAATTCAAATCTTCTTGCGGCATGCAGACCCAAGTGCTAGACGGGGGCTGCACACAGATCGACTTCAGTATCACTAATGACGACGCGCTGGAACGACTACCGTTGTCGAACCCTTCTCCGACTTGCGCCATCGAGTGACCCAAAAGAGACGACCCAGGGGAGCCCCCGCATAGCAATCAGGTGGCTTCATGCCCCTCAAATAAAATCAGGCATGCTCCTCACATTTTAAATCTGAGCCGCAAATCCGTCCGAGCACCAGCACTGATTCGCTTGGAGGGGCACCCTATCCAAACGACCCAAAAGCTATACGCGGCTCCATTCGCACGCACAGAACTATTTCAGGCCGACTCCCTGTGAAGGCCGCATCTCTCCGTTCCACACATGCAAGAGCCAATGCATAGCTAACGAGTACCCGGATAGGGGTTCGCGGAAAGTACATAGCAGATCGCTTGTACCAAGCGACCCAAAAGCTAGACAAGGGCTAACCCGAAGATCGCCTTCCATGTCACTGCGACGACGCATTGGAACGACAACCGCTGTCGAACCCTTTCCGACTTGCGCCGTCGAGCGACTCGAAAGACGGGACTTTGAGCAGCCCCCGCATAGCAATCAGGTGGCTTCATGCCCCTCTAATGGAATCAGTGCTGCTGATCCCGTTTTGAAATCCGACCTGCTCATCCATCCGTCCGTCGGATTTCAAAACGGGATCACTAGCACTGATTCTATTAGAGGGGCATGGGGGAGCTTCCGCGGACAACACCTCCCCTATATAAGTTATTAGTCCAAGTATTGCACTTCCGTAGAAATTTGAGCCGAAGAGAATATCTCACAAAAATTTCAAATCTCTCAAAAATACAAGTGAAACAAAGAAGAATAGATCACAAAAAATTCAAAACTTCTAAAAATTCAATTGAAACGAAGAGAATAGCTCACAAAAAATGCAAGTCTTGCAAAAAAAAATTCAAGGGAAAAGAAGAGAATAGCTCACAAAAAAAATCAAATCTCCCAAAAATGCAAGTGAAACGAAGAGACTACATCACAAAAAATGCATAACTTCCAAAAATTCAATTGAAACGAAGAGAATAGCTCACAAAAAATGCAAGTCTTCCAAAAAAATCAAAGGAAACAAAGAGAATAGCTCACAAAAAATAGCTAGCTTGTGGCCCGGACGATCCGATCTCATGAAAACTGACTACATACCCGTGGCTCGGATCGACAAGCTAGCTCGGATCGGCGATCTGAGCTCATTCCATCATGCATTCCCGTCTTCTACTCCATAAATGACTCACCTCTTTGTATTCACTTGAGAACTAAACATCCTTTAGTTCAGCTCGAATCACAACGTGCACTAGAATCCGTTCCAGCTCGGGTCTCATCTCAAAGATCCTTGCATTCACCAACAACACCTCCCCTATATAAGTTATTAGTCCAAGTCTTGCTCTTCCGTAGAAATTTGAGGCGAAGAGAACAACTCGCAACAAATCCAAATCTTCCAAAAAATCAAGGGAAATGGGGAGAATAGCTCACAAATAATTCAAATCTTCAAAAAAATCAAGTGAAACGAGGAGAATAGCTCACAAAAAATTCAAATCTTCCAAATATCAAACCCAAAAGCTTCGCACACATTACAAATCAAACAGCTTGTACCGAGCGACCCAAACGCTAGACAAGGGCTCACCCTTAATAAGAGAATCAGTGTTTGACTTGTGGGCCGGGCGAGCCGATCTCATGAAAACTGCCTACATACCCGTGGCTCAGATCAGCGAGCTGACTCGGATCGTCGATCTGAGCTCATTCCATCATGCATTCCCGTGTTCTACTCCATAAAACGACTCACCTCTTTGTATTCACTTGAGAACTGAACATCCTTTAGCTCAGCTTGAATCACAACGCGCACTAGAATCCGTTCCAGCTCGGGTCTCATCTCAAAGATCCTTTCATTCACCAACAACACCTCCCCTATATAAGTTATTAGTCCAAGTCTTGCTCTTCCGTAGAAATTTGAGGCGAAGAGAACAACTCTCAAAAATTCCAATTCTTCCAAAAAAATCAAGGGAAACGGGGAGAATAGCTCACAAATAATTCAAATCTTCAAAAATATCAAGTGAAACGAGGAGAATAGCTCACAAAAAATTTAAATCTTCCAAATATCAACCCAAAAGCTTTGCACACATTACAAATCGAACAGCTTGTACCGAGCGACCCAAACGCTAGACAAGGGCTCACCCTTAATAAGAGAATCGATGTTTGACTTGTGGGCCGGGCGAGCCGATCTCATGAAAACTACCTACATACCCATGGCTCGGATCAGCGAGCTGGCTCGGATCGACGAGATAGCTCGGATCGACGATCTGAGATCATTCCATCATGCATTCCCATGTTCTACTCCATAGAATGACTCACCTCTTTGTATTCACTTGAGAACTGAACATCCTTTAGCTCAGCTCGAATCACAACGCGTACTAGAATCCGTTCCAGCTCGGATCTCATCTCAATGATTCTTACATTCACCAACAACACCTCCCCTATATAAGTTATTAGTCCGAGTCTTGCTCCCCCGTAGAAATGCTCGCCAACGCCGAAAGGTCACAAAAAATTTAAATCTCATAAATGACTCAGCTCGACGGGCTGGCTCGGATCGTACATACCCGTGGCTCGGATCGACGAGCTAGCTCGGATCGGCGATCTGAGCTCATTCCATCATGCATTCCCATGTTCTACTCCATAGAATGAGTCACCTCTTTGTATTCACTTGAGAACTGAACATCCTTTAGCTCAGCTCGAATCATAACGCGCACTAGAATCCGTTCCAGCTCGGGTCTCATCTCAGTGATCCTTACATTCACCAACAACACCTCCCCTATATAAGTTATTAGTCCGAGTCTTACTCCCCCGTAGAAATGCTCGCCAACGCCGAAAGGTCACAAAAAATTTAAATCTTGTAAAAGACTCAGCTCGACGGGCTGGCTCGGATCGCCGAGCTGGCTCGGATCGCCGAGCTGGCTCGGATCGCCGAGCTGGCTCGGATCGCCGAGCTGGCTCGGATCGCCGAGCTGGCTCGGATCGCCGAGCTGGCTCGGATCGCCGAGCTGAGCTCAATCCATCATGCATTCCCGTGTTCTACTCCATGGAATAACTCGCCTATTTGTAATCACTTGAGAATTCAACATCCTTTAGCTCAACTCGAATCACAACGCGCACTAGAATCCGTTCCAGCTCGGGTCTCATCTCAAAGATCCTTCCATCCACCAACACCACCTCCCCTATATAAGTTATTAGTCCAAGTCTTGCTCCCCCGTAGAAATGCTCGCCGACACGGATAGGTCACGAAAACTTTAAATCTCGTAAAAGACTCAGCTCGACAAGCTAGCTCGAATCCGTGAGCTGGCTCGGATCGACGAGCTGAGCTCAATCCATCATGCATTCCCGTGTTCTACTCCATAGAACAACTCACCTATTTGTATTCACTTGAGAACTCAACATCCTTTAGCTCAGCTCGAATCACAATGGGCACTAGAATCCATTCCATCTCGAGTCTCATCTCAAAGATCCTTACATCCACCAACAACACCTCCCCTATATAAGTTATTAGTCCGAGTCTTGCTCCCACGTAGAAATGCTTGCCGACGCCGATAAGTCACAAAAACTTAAAATCTCGTAAAAGGCTCGGATCGCCAAGCGAGCTGGCTCGGATCACCGAGCGAGCTGACTCGAATCGGCGAGCTGGCACGGTTTGCCGAGCGAGCCGGCTCGGTTTTCCAAGCTGGCTGGCTCGGATCGCCGAGCCGGCTCGGCTCAAATCGGATCGGATCCATCATGCATTCCCGTGTTCTACTCCATAAAACAACTTGCCTATTTGTATTCCTTTGAGAACTCAATATCCTTTAGCTTAGCTCTAATCACAATGCGCACTAGAATTTGTTCCAGCTTGGGTCTCATCTCAAAAATCCTCACATCCACCAACAACACCTCCCCTACGAGGATAAGTTATTAGTCCGAGTCTTTCTCCCCCATACAAATGCTTGCCGACGTCGATAGGTCGCAAAAAATTTAAATCTCGTAAAAGGCTCAACTTGACGAGCTGGCTCGGATCGTCGAGCTGGCTCAGATCGACAAGCTGGATCGGATCAACGAGCTGGCTCGGATCCGCGAGATGAGCTCAATCCATCATGCATTCCTGAGTTCTACTCCATAGAACAACTCGCCTATTCATATTCACTTGAGAACTCAACATCCTTAAGCTCAGCTCGAATCGTCTATGCACGAACCCATGCATAGCATTCAGGTATCAAATGGCATATCCAAAAATATCCGTAGAGAGCTAGCAAATCAATCATAGGCAGCATTGGCATAGATCGAGGTGAACATCATTTGATGCGATTTGACTAGTTACCATTGGGATGCCTTCGTGGCAATAGGGCCGACTTGAAACAAACCAACACAGCTTGATGTGATAGGGGTCATTTCATAATGACTGTTGGATGACTTTGTGGTGGTATGGCTAACTTACAATGGATGGGTGTAGTGTTGATGTGACAAGATCACCTCATACTAGAAATAGAGCTAACACGTCGACTGACTTGAACTGACATGTAAGGGACTCGATCCGAGGTGTAACAAAGGAGTTGTTTGGTGCACTCAGGAGTAGGGTCATGTCAGGGACTTGATTCGAGGAGCATTCATGGGGTTGTGCGACAAGTTGTTAATAGTTTTGGCCTGGGTAAGGTTTAGAGTCAAGTCGAGGTGTCATTCGAGCTGCATGAAGTAGCATGGACTGCTTTGTGCAGAGTGGCATTGGATCTTGTTGGGGACTCGATCCGAGGTGAAATCAACTAGGTATTGGAATGGGAAGTTGGGGACTTTTCCATGGGAGACTTGGAACATGTGCGAGATGGTGGCGTAATGAGCTAGTTCAGAACTATGTTGGACTATGAGATGCATTGGTTGCATGTACGTAGGAGGTCTTCATGACATTGGCTCGTGCAAGCCACAAGTCCTAATCTGGATGCAAGTTCACATCTTGAGGACAACTCATTAGTGGAGAAGTTCTCAAACTCAATTCTTGAGAGGTGTCTTGCTAGCTCAAATCGGTGAGTTGGCTCAGATCGGCTAGCTCAATCAGATTGGCGAGCTGGCTCCGATTGACGAGTTGGGCTCATCTCAGAGGTCGTTACATCCGTAAACAATACCTATCCCGTTATGACCCTAGAGATCTGGGTTACTTTGCCGACTCTAGTGATCCGGTGATCCAAGTCAATCCGGCGAATTGAGTCGATCCGGTGACCCGAGTTGTTCTGGTGATCTAAATTACTTATGTGACTGGAGTAATTCAAGTTGGGGGACTTGACAACTTGGCATGCTGAGCCGAATTCATTGATGAGTTGGCATACTCGTCAGCATAGGTATAGGAATGGGAAGTCATGGACTTTTCCATGAGAGACTTGGAATGAGTTAGCCTAGCTCACTTGTGAGTGGGGTCAAAAGTCACATTTGTTGACCTGAGTTGATCTCGCGACCTGAGCTGATTTGGCTGGCGGCCTGAGTTGGTGTGGTGACCCAAGTTGATCTGGCTAGCGACCTGAGTTGATCCAGCGATCCGACTTCATCCGTCGACCTGACCGAGTTGGTCAGGTGATCTGGTGACCCGACCTGACCTGGTTGGTGAGTCGAGTTGATGTGGCGACCCGAGTTGATCTGGCTGGCGACCCAAAATGATCCCGTGACCTGACCCGATCTGAAGACCTGACCCGACCCAACCCGAGTTGGTCTGGCAATCTGGTGACCCGAGTTGTTCTGGTTGGCGACTCGAGTCGATATGTTGACCCAAGTTGATCCGGTGACCCGACCCAATCCGGAGACCTGACCCGACCAAACTTGACCTAACTTTAGTTAGTCAGGTGATTTGGCGACCCAATATGATCTATATGGATACCTGAGTCGATGTAGGGACCCGAGTAGATTTGGCTGGCGGCCCGAGTCGATCTGACAACCCGTCCTAATCTGGAGACCCGAGTCGATCCGACGACTCGAGTTGATTCGGCAACCCGAGTGGATTTGACGACCTGTGTCGATCTGGTGACCCGAGTTGTTCTGGCGATCTGAGTTACTTATGCAACTCGAGTGATCTGAGCTGGTGGACTTGACAGCTTGGCATATTGGATCGAGGTGATCCAAGATTGAATGAGTTAGCACAGATCGAGGTGAACATCATTTGATGTGATTTAACTTGCGATCTGACTGGTTATCATTGGGATGCCTTCGTGGCAATAGGGCCGACTTGAAATAGAGATCTGAGTCGATCTGACGACTCCAGTGATTCGAGTCGATCTGGCAAGTCTAGCGATCCAAGTTGGCTAGGCAACTTCGTCAATCTAAGTTAGTCAGGTGATCTTGCGACCTGAGTTGATCTGGATGGTGACCCGAGTTGATCCGACTGGCAACCCAAGTTGTTTTGGGGACTCGAGTCGATCCAGAAACCCGAGTTGACTCGGCGATGCGAGTCGATCCAATGATCCGAATTACTTATGCGACTGGAGTAATTCAAGTTGGGGGACTTGACAGCTTGGCATGCTAAGGCGACTTCATTGATGAGTTGGCATACTTGTCAGCATTACTATTGTGCATATTAGATTGAGGTGATCCAAGTTTGAATGAGTTGGCATGGATCGAGGTGGACATCATTTGATGCAGTCTGACTAGTTATTGTTAGACGCAGTGTTGAAATGACCCGGGGTCATTTCATATAACCGCTGGGAGGCTTTCGTGGTAGTAGGGCAAGACCTGCGATGAGAACTTAACAAGGTCGCTGGCGGGGTCGAAACTCGTAGGAAAAAATGGATAAAGGAGGCTCTATACAAGGAAAAGAACAAAATTTTCAAGTTATAAAAAACTTAAATCACTAGAGCCATCCATGGAGTCACGCCTAGCTCGTTGGCGACGGGATCCCGGTGAGCTCGCTCACGAGCAAGATCTCGGACAGGATCCGGTCGAGCTCGTTGGCGATCCTCAGGGCGGGGTCAAAAGTCCTAAAAAAATAGACAAAGGAGGCTTCGTACAATGAAAAGAATGAAAAAACTAGAGTTGAAAAAGAAAACCACTCGTGCCATTCATGGAGTCACACCCAACTTAGTGACCCAAATTGATCGGGTGACCCGACCTAACCCGAGTTGGTTAGGTGATGTGGTGACCCGAGCTGATCTGGCTGACGACCCGAGTCGATGTGGCGACCTGAGTTGATCTGGTTGGCGACAAGAATTGATCTGGCAACCCGACCCGATCTAGAGAACTGACCCAACCCGATCTAGAGACCTGACCCAACCCGACCCGACCCAACTTGGCCTGGCAATCTGGTGACCCGAGTTGATCTGGTTGGTGACCCGAGTCAATTTGTTGACCTGAGTTGATCAGGCTGGCATACTTAGTTGACTCTCGTTAGTATTACTATTATGCATATTAGATTGAGGCGATCCAAGTTTGAATGAGTTAGCCTAGCTCGCTGCGAGTGGGGTTCAAAACTCAAATTTGTTAACCCGAGTTGATCTGGCTGGTGACCCGAGTTGATTTGGTGACCCGAGCTGATTTGGCTGGCGACCTAAGTCGATGTGATGATCTGAGTTGATCTGGCTGGCGACCTGAGTTGATCTGGCGATCTGACTTCATCCGTCGACCTGACTCGAGTTGGTCAGGTGATCTAATGACCTGAGCTGATCTGGTTGGCGAGTCGAGTCGAGTCGATGTAGCAACTCGAGTTGATCTGGCTGGCGAGCTGAAATGATCCCGCGACTTGACCCAATCTGGAGACCTTACCCGACCTGACCTGAGTTGGTCTGGCGACCCAAGTTGATCTGGTTGGGTGACTCGAGTCGATGTGTTGACCCGAGTTGATCTGGCTGGAGACCCAATTTGATCTGGTGACCCGACTCGATCCAGAGACCCGACCTAACCTAAGTTAGTCAGGTGATTTGGTGACCTGATTTGATCTATCTGGATACCCGAATCGATCCGATGAACCGAGTCGATCGGACGACCCATCCTGATCTGGAGACCTGAGTCGATCCGGTGACCTGCGTCAATACGGTGACCGAGTCGATTCGAGGACTCGAGTCGATCCGGTGACCCGAGTCGATCTGGCGACCCGAGTCGATCTGATGACTCGAGTTAATTAGGTGACCCAAGTTGGTTTTGGCAATACGAGTTACTTATGCGACTCGAGTGATCCGAGCTAGCAAACTAGACAGCTTGCATATTGGAATGTGTTAACAACATAAGCTGATGTGTTGACCCGAGTTGATCATGTTAGTGACCCGAGTTGATCTAATTAGCGACCTGAGTTGATCCGGTGACCCGACCTGATCAGGAGACCTAACCCAACCTGACCTAAGTTAGTTAGGTGATTTGGTGACCCGAGCTGATCTATCTGGATACTCGAGTTGATGTGGCAACCTAAGTTGATCTGGCTGTGACCCGAATTAATCTGGTGACCCGACCTGACCTGAGTTGGTTAGGTGATGTGGCAACCTGAGCTGATCTAGGTGATGACCCAAGTCGATGTGGTGGACTTGAGTTAATCTAGCTAGCAACCCGAGTTGATCCAGCGACCTATCGCGATCTAGAGACCCGAGTCAAGCCGGCAACCCGAGTCGACCTAACGACCTGAGTGATCTAAGTTTATTATGGTAGTTGGAGTTACTTATGCGACTCGACTGATCTAAGTTGGAGGACTTGACAACTTGGCATACTGAGATGACTTCATTGATGAGTTTGCATACTCATCAGCATTACTATTGTGCATATTGGATGTGGTGACCTGAGTTGATCTGGCTAGGGACCTGATCTGGCTGGTGACCTAAGTCGATGTGGTGACCTAAGTTGATCTAGCTCAGGACCCGACTTGATCTGGTGACCCGACTTGATCTAGAGACCCCACCTGAGTTGAGTTCATCGAGCGATCTAGGGATCCAAGATGATCTAGCTGACTACCTGAGTCGATGTGGTGTCCCGAGTCGATCTGGCAACTCGAGTTGATCTGGCTGGCGACCCAAGTTGGCTAGGTGATGTGGCAACCTGAGTCAATGTGGCGATCAAGGCTGATTTGGTTGGCGACCTAAGTTGGTCAGGTGATCTGGTGACCAGAGCTGATCTAGCGACCCGAGTTGATCTAGTTGGCGACCCATGTGATGACCTAAGTTGATTTGGCTAGCGACACGAGTTGATCAAGTGACCCGTCCCGATCCAAAGACCTGAGTCGATTCGGCTATGTCAACCCAGCAACCTGAGTTGACTTGATGACCCGAGTCGACCCCGTGACCTGAGTCGACCTAGTGACCCGAGTCACTATGGTGACCTAATTTATTATGGCTATCTGAGTTACTTATGCGACTCGAGTGATCTAAGTTGGGGGACTTGACATACTGAGATGACTTCATTGATGTGTTTGCATACTCATCAACAATTACTATTGTGCATATTAGATTTATGCGATCCAAGTTTAAATGAGTTGGCCTAGCTTGATCGTGAGCGAGGTCAAAAGTTGTAAAAAAAATAGACAAAGGAGGCTCCCTACGACAAAAAGAATGAAAAAACCAGAGTTAAAAAAAAAATCACTCAGGCCATACATGGAGTCACGCCCTTCTTATTGTCGAGCTAGAAGCGGAGACTTGACTATGATAATACTTGAAGAGGAGTATGGGTCAATCATTCAAAAAGTGGACAGACTCACTGAGATCTAAGTAGGTCAGGCTATCTAGTGACCTGACCTAATCTGGCTGGTGACCCGAGTCGATGTGGTGACCTGAGTTGATCTGGCTCGGGACCCGACTTGATCTGGTGACTCGACTCGATCTAGAGACCCCACCCGACCTGAGTTCATCGGCGATCTGGTGATCTGAGATGATCTAGCTAACTACCTGAGTCGATGTCGTGTCCTGAGTTGATCTGGCGAACCGAGTTGGCCAGGTGATGTGGTGACCCAAGCTGATCTGGCTGGCGACCCGAGTCGGTTAGGTTGATTTGGCGACCAGAGCAGATTTGGCTAGTGACCAAGCTGATCTGGTGACCTGAGTTGATCTAATTGGTGACTCATGTGGTGACCCGAGTTGATCAAGTGACCTGTCCTGATCTAGAGACCCGAGTCGATCCAATAACCTGAGTTGACCCGGCGACCCGAGTCAACTTGACGACCCGAGTCAACCAGCGACCTGCGTCGACCTAGTGACCCGCGTCGACCCAGTGACTCGCGTCGACCCAGTGACCCGTGTCGACCCAGTGACCCGTGTCAAAACTGGCGACCCATGTCGAACCGGTGACTCGTGTTGACCTGACAACCCGCATCGACTAGGTGACCCAAGTCAACCCAAGTCGACTCGAGGCCCGAGTTGATCTGGCAACCCAAGTCGACCCGAGTCGACCCGATAACCTGAGTCAACCGAGTCACCTGAGTTGATCTGGGCTGGTGACCCGAGTTGGCCAAGTAATGTGGCGACCTGAGTCAATGTGGTGACCCAAGCTGATCTGGCGCCCACAGCTGATCTGGCTGGTGACCCAAGCTGATCTGGCGATCCGAGTTGATCTAGTTGGGGACCAGTGTGGTGACCTGAGTTGATCTCGCTAGCTACCTAAACTTGATCTAGTTGG
Source organism: Chamaecyparis obtusa (assembly GCA_027943335.1). NCBI lineage: Eukaryota > Viridiplantae > Streptophyta > Pinopsida > Cupressales > Cupressaceae > Chamaecyparis > Chamaecyparis obtusa. The sequence continues at coordinate 194,402 of BSBK01010957.1, read as the reverse complement.
TGACCCGTGTGGTGACCGAGTCGACCCAGTGACCTGAGTCAATCGGTTGACCCAGTGGACCTGAGTCAACTGAGTCAACCCGATGACAAGAGTCAATCGAGTCGACATGGTACCTGAGATGACCGAGTCAGTCAGGTGATTGAGTCGACCCAGTGACCTGAATCGATTGAGTCGACCCGAGTCGACCAGGAGACCTAGTAGACTAGGTCGACCCGTGTCAACCCAAGTCAACTTGAGGCCTGAGTCGATCCAGCAACCCAAGTCGACTCGGTGACCCGAGTCGACCCCAGTGACCCAAGTCGACCTGATGACCTGAGTCAACCGAGTCGACCCGGTGACCCGAGTTGACCGAGTCGACCCAATGACCCGAGTCAATCGAGTCGACCCGAGTCGACCCAGCGACTGGGGTTTCTGTGGTGACCTAATTTATTATGGCAGTTGGAGTACTCATTGGCGACCAGAGCTGATCTAGCAACCCGAGTTGATCTAGTTGGCGACCTAACCTGATCTAGCTGGCGAACTAATTTTGTCAGGTGATTTGGCGACAAGAGTTGATTTGGCTGGTGACCCAAGCTGATATTGGTGACCTGAGTAAATCTAGTTGGGGACCCGTTGTGGTGACTTGAGTTGATCTCGCTAGAAACTTGAGTTGATCCAATGACCCCTCCTGATCTAGAGGCCGAGTCAACCCGAGGTTGGACCCGGTGACCCGAGTCACTCGAGTCGACCCGAGTCAATCGAGTCGACCCAGTGACTTGAGTCAACCGAGTCGACCCAGTGACCCGAATCAACCGAGTCGGTCAAGTGACTGAGTCGACCCGGTGACCTGAGTCGACTGAGTTGACCCAGTCGACCTGGTGACCTGAGTCGACAGAGTTGAACCCAGTGACCTGAGTCAACTGAGTCGACCTGGTGACCCGAGTCAACTAAGTCGACCTAAGTCAGTCAGGTGATTAAGTCGACCCGAGTTGACCAAGTGACCCCGAGTCACCGAATCGACCGAGTGACCTGAGTCAACCTGAGTCGACCCGATGACCCGAGTCAACTGAGTCGACCTGAGTCCACCGAGTCGACCGAGTCAACGTGGTGACCCGAGTCAACTGAGTCGGTCAGGTGACTAAGTCGACCCGAGTCAACCAGAGTCGACTGAGTCAACCTAGTGACCTGAATCAATTGAGTCGACCCGGTGACCTGAGTTGACTAGGTCGACCCGTGTCAACCCAAGTCGACTCGAGGCTTGAGTCAATCCAGCAACCCAAGTCGGACTCGGTGACCCGAGTCGACCCAGTGACCGATGACCCGAGTCGACCCGGTGACCCGAGTGACCGAGTCGACCCAATGACCCGAGTCAACTGAGTCGACCCGGTGACCTGAGTCAACCAAGTCGACCCAGCGACCGGGGTTTTTATGGTGGCCTAATTTATTATGGTAGTCAGAGTTACTCACTGGCGACTAGAGCTGATCTAGCACCCCGAGTTGATCTAGTTAGCGACCTAACCTGATCTGGCTGGTGAACTAATTTTGTCAGGTGATCTGGCGATAAGAGCTGATCTGGTTGGTGACCCAAGCTGATATGGTGACTCGAGAAATCTAGTTGCCGACCCATGTGGTGGACCTGAGTTGATCTCGCTAGCGACTTGAGTTGATCCAATGACCCGTCTCGATCTAGAGGCTCGAGTCGAGCCAGCAACCCAAGTCGAGCTAGCAACCCGAGTCAACCGAGTCGACCTGATGACCTGAGCCAACCGAGTCGACTCGGTGACCCGGTGACCTGAATCAACCGAGTCGACCCGGTGACCAGAGTCGACTAGTCGACGCCAGTCGACCTGAGTCAACCGAGTCGACCCAGTGACCTGAGTCGACCCGATGACCCGAGCCAACCGAGTCGACCTAGTGACCCGGTGACCCGAATCAACCGAGTCGACCCGGTGACTAGAGTTGACTAAGTCGACCCAGTCGACCTGAGTCAACCGAGTCGACCCAGTGACCCGAGTCGACCCGATGACCCGAGCCAACCGAGTCGACCAGTGACCCGGTGACCCGAATCAACCAAGTCGACCCGGTGACCAGAGTCGACTGAGTCGACTCGGTGACCCGAGTCAACCGATCGATAGAGTTAACCCAGTGACCCGAGTCAACCGTGTCAACCCAATGACCTGAGTTGACATGGTGACCCTGAGTCAACCAAGTTGACCTAAGTCAGTAAGGTGACTGAGTCGACCGAGTCGACTCGGTGACCTGAGTCAACTGAGTCGACCTGGTGACCTAAGTCAACTAAGTCGACCCGGTGACCTGAGTTGACCCAGTGGACATGAGTCAACCGAGTCGACCCGATGACTTGAGTCAACCGAGTCGACCCTGTGACCTGAGTCAACCGAGTCGACCCAGCGACCTGAGTCACTGTGGTGACCCAATTTATTATGGCAGTCGAAGTTACTGGCTGGCGACCCGAGTTGATCTAGTTGGTGACATAAGCTGATCTGGCTGGTGACCTAATTTTGTTAGGTGATCTGGTGACCAGAGCTGATCTAGCTGGTGACCCAAGCTGATCTGGCGGACCTGAGTTGATCTAGTTGGCGACCCGTGTGGTGACCTGAGTTGATCTAGTTGCGACCCGTGTGGTGACCTGAGTTGATCTCGCTAGCGACTGAGTTGACCAAGTGACTCATCCCGATTTAGAGGCCTAAGTCGATCCGGCAACCCAAGTCAACCCGGTGACTTGAGTCAACCGCGTCGACCGAGTCAACCTAGTGACCCGAGTCGATCGAGTCGACTCGATGACCTGAGTCAACTGAGTTGACCCGATGACCTGAGTCAATTGAGTCGACCTGGTGACCCAAGTCAACCGAGTCGACCTAAGTCGACCCGGTGACTTGAGTCAACCGAGTCAACCCGGTGACCTGAGTCAACTGAGTCGACCGAGTTGACCTAGTGACCTAAGTCAAACCAAGTCGACCCAGTGACCCGACTCGACCGAGTCGACCCAGCGACCCGAGTCGCTCGTGGTGACCCAATTTATTATGGCAGTCAAAGTTATTGGCTAGCGACCAGAGTTGATCTAGCGACCTGAATTGATCTAGTTGGCAACCTAAGCTGATCTGGTTGTCGACCTAATTTTGTGAGGTGATCTAGTGACCAGAGCTAATTTGGCTGTCGACCTAATTTTGTGAGGTGATCTAGCAACCAGAGCTGATCTGGCTGGTGACCCATCTGATCTGGCGACTCGAGTTGATCTAGTTGGCGACCTGTGTGGTGACCTGAGTTGATCTCGCTAGCGACTTGTGTTGATCTAGTGACCCATCCTGATCTAGAGGCTTGAGTTGATCCAACAACCCAAGTCGATCCGAGTCGACCGAGTCGACTCGATCATCCGAGTCAACCGAGTTGACCGGTGACCCGAGTCGACCCGGTGACCTGAGTCAATCGAGTCGACCCGGTGACCTGAGTCAACTGAGTCAACCCAGTGACCTGAGTCAACCGAGTCGACCCGAGTCAACTGAGTTGACGCGGTGACCCGAGTCAACCAAGTCGATCGATTCAACCCGGTGATCCGAGTCGACCTGAGTCGACCGAGTCGGTTAGGGTGACTGAGTCGACCCGATGACCTAAGTTGACCGAGTCGACCCAGTGACCTGACTCAATTGAGTCGACCCAGTGACCCGAGTCAACTGAGTCGACCCAATGACTCGAGTCAACCGAGGTCGACCTGGTGACCCAAGTCAACTGAGTCGACCGAGTTGACCCGATGACCCGAGTCAACTGAGTCGACCCAGTGACCCAAGTCGCTGTGGTGACCTAATTTATTATGGCAGTTAAAGTTACTAGCTGGCGACCCAGAGCTGAGCTGGCAACCTGAATTGATCTAGTGGGTGACCTAAGCTGATCTGGCTAGTGACCTAATTTTGTCAGGTCATCTGGAGACCAGAGCTGATCTGGCTGGTGACCCAGTTGATTTGGTGACTCAAGTTGATCTAGTTGGCGACCCGTGTGGTGACCTGAGTTGATCTTGCTAGCGATTTGAGTTGATCCAGTGACCCGTCCTGATCCAGAGGCCTGAGTCAATCCGGCAACCCAAGTCGACTCGGTGACCCCGACGTCTATCGAGTTGACCGAGTGACCTGAGTCAACGAGTCGACTCGATGACCCGAGTCAACCGAGTCGACTCGATGACCCGAGTCAACGACGAGTCGACTGAGTCGACGTGGTGTCCCGAGTCGGTCAGGTGACCGAGTCGACCCGAGTAACCAGAGTCGACTGAGTTGACCTAGTGACCTGAATCAATTGAGTCAACCTAGTGACCTGAGTCGACTAGGTCGACCCGTGTCAACCCAAGTCGACTCGAGGCCTAAGTTGATTCGGCAACCCAAGTCGACTCGGTGACCCACGTCGACCGAGTCGACCCAGTGACCCGAGTTGACCCGATGACCGAGTTGACCGGTGACCCGAGTTGATCAAGTTGACTGAGTTGACTGAGTCGACCCAGCGACCAGGGTTTTTGTGGTGACCCAATTTATTATGGCAGTCGGAGTTACTCCACTGGCGACCAGAGCTAATCTAGCGACCTGAGTTGATCTAATTGGTGACCTAACCTGATCTGGTTGGTGAACTAATTTTGTCAGGTGATCTGGTGACAAGAGCTGATCTGGTTGGTGACCCAAGCTGATATGGCGACCTGAGTAAATCTAGTTGGTGATCCGTGTGGTGGACCTGAGTTGATCTCGCTAGCGACTTGAGTTGATCCAGTGACCCATCCCGATCCAGAGGCCCGAGTCGAGCCGGCAACCCAACTCGACCTGAGTCAATCGAGTCGACTCGAGTCCACCGAGTCGACCCAGTGACCCGAGGTCAACCTGGTCAACTCGATGACCCGAGCCAACCGAGTCGACCCAGTGGACCCGGTGACTCGAATCAACTGAGTCGACCCGGTGACCAGAGTTGACTAAGTCGACCCAGCTGACTTGGTGACCTGAGTCGACAGAGTTGACCTAGTGACCTGAGTCAACCGTGTTGACCTGATGACCTAAGTTGACCCTGGTGACCCAAGTCAACCAAGTCTACCTAAGTTAGTAAGGTGACTGAGTTGGACCCGAGTCGACCTAGTGACCTGAGTCAACCGAGGTCGACCTGGTGACTCGAGTCGACCCAGTGACATGAGTCAACTGAGTCGACCCAATGACCTGAGTCAACTGAGTCAACCGAGTCGACCCTTATGACCTGAGTCAACCAAGTTGACCTAGCGACCCGAGTCACTATGGTGACCCAATTTATTATGGCAGTCAAAGTTATTGGCTGGCGACCTGAGTTGATCTAGTTTGGTGACATAAGCTGATATGGCGACCAGAGCTGATCTAGCTGGTGACCCAAGCTAATCTGGTGACCCAAGTTGATCTAGTTGGCGACCCATGTGGTGACCTGAGTTGATCTCGCTAGTAACTTGAGTTGACCCGATGATCCATCTTGATCTAGAGGCCCGAGTCGATCCGGCAACCCAAGTCGACCTGGTGACCTGAGTCAACCGCGTCGACCGACTCGACCCAGTGACCTGAGTCAAACTAAGTTGACCTGATGACTTGAGTCAACTGAGTTGACCCAATGACCGGAGTCAACTGAGTTGACCCGATGACCTGAGTCAACTGAGTTAACACGATGACTCGAGGCAACCAAGTCGACCCAAGTCGACCGAGGTCAGTCAGGTGACTGAGTCGACCTAAGTCGACCTAGTGACCTGAGTCGACCGAGTCAACCCGGTGACTCGAGTCAACAGAGTCGACCGAGTCGACCCAGTGACCCGTGTCAACCGAGTTGACCTGGTGACCCGAGTCGATCGAGTCGACCCAGCGACCTGAGTCACTATGGTGACCTAATTTATTATGGCAGTCAGAGTTACTGGCTGGTGACTAGAGCTGATCTGGTGACCTGAATTGATCTAGTTGGCAACCTAAGCTGATTTGGCTGTCCGACCTAATTTTGTGAGGTGATCTGGCGACCAGAGCTGATCTGGCTAGTGACCCAATCTGATTTGGGTGACCTGAGTTGATCTAGTTGGTGACCCGTGTGGTGACCTGAGTTTGATCTCACTAGCGACTTGTGTTGATCTAGTGACCCATCCCAATCTAGAGGCCTGAGTCGATCCGGCAACCCAAGTCGATTCGAGTTGACTCGGTGACCCGAGTCAACCGAGTCGACCCAGTGACCTGAGTCAATTGAGTCAACCCAGTGACCTGAGACAACCGAGTCGACCCGATGACCCCGAGTCAACCGAGTCAACCCGATGACCCGAGTCAACCGAGTCGACGCAGTGACCTGAGTCAACCAAGTCGATGCGGTGACCCAAGTCAACCGAGGTCGACCCGGTGACCTGAGTCCAACCGAGTTGACCTGAGTCAACCCGACGACCTGAGTCGACCCGATGACCCGACTCGATCGAGTCGACCTGGTGGACCTGACTCGACCGAGTCGACCCAATGACCCGAGTCAAACCGAGTCGACCCGGTGACCCGAGTCAACTGAGTCGACCGAGTTCACCCGGTGACCTGAGTCAATTGAGTCGACCCAGTGACCCAAGTTGCTAGTGACCTAATTTTGTTAGGTGATCTGGAGACCAGAGTTGATCTGGTTGGTGACCCAAGCTAATCTGGCGACCAGAGTTGATCTAGTTGGTGACCCGTGTGGTGACCTAAGTTGATCTTGCTAGCAACTTGAGTTGATCCAGTAACCCATCCTGATCCAGAGGCCTGAGTCGATCTGGTAACCCAAGTCGACCTGAGTCGACCTGGTGACCCGACTCAACCGAGTCGACCCGATGACCCGAAATCAACCAAGTCGACCTGATGACCCGAGTCAACCAAGTCGACCTTGTGACCCGAGTCAACCAAGTCGACCCGAGTCAGTCAGGTGACTGAGGTCAACCCGGGTGACCTGAGTCGATTAAGTCAACGGAGTCCACCCAATGACCTGAGTCAACTGAGTCGATCGTGTCAACCCAGTAACCTAAGTCAACCCGGGTGAATCGAGTCAACTGAGTCGATCGAGTCGACCCGGTGACCTGAGTCAACTGAGTCGACCTGAGTCGACTGAGTCAACCCAGTTACCTGAGTCACTGTGGTGACCTAATTTATTATGGTAGTCAGAGTTACTGGCTGGTGACCTAAGCTAATCTGGCTGGTGACTTAAGTTTGTCAGGTGATCTAGCGACCAGAGTTGATTCTGGTTGGTGACCCAAGCTGATCTGGCGATGTGAGTTGATCTAGTTGGCGACCCGTGTGGTGACCTGAGTTGATCTCGCTAGCGACTTGAGTTGATCCAGTGACCCGTACTGATCCAGAGGCCCGAGTCGATCTGACAACCCAAGTCGACCCGGTGACCCGAGTCAACTTGGTGACTCGAGTCGATCCGATGACCTGAGTCAACTGAGTCATCCCGAGTCGACCGAGTCAGTCAGGTGACTGAGTCGACCCGGTGACCTGAGTCAACCAAGTCGACCCTGTGACCCAAGTCCATCGAGTCGACCGAGTCGACCCAGTGACCTGATTCAACCAAGTCGACCTGGTGACCCGAGTCAACCGAGGTCGACCTGGTTGACCCGAGTCGCTGTGGTGACCCAATTTATATGGCAGTCAAAGTTTTTGGCTGGCAACCAGAGCTGATCTGGCGGACCTGAGTTGATCTAGTTAGCGACCTAAGCTGATCTAGTTGGCGACCTAAGATGAAATGGTTGGTGACCCAGGCTGATCTAGTTAGTGACCTGATTTTGTCAGGTGATCTAGCGACTAGAGCTGATCTAGCTGGTGACCCAAGCTGATCTAGTGACCGAGTTGATCTAGTTGGTTACCTGTGTGGTGACCTGAGCTGATCTCGCTAGCAACTTGAGTTGATCTAGTGACCCGTGCAATCTAGAGGCCCGAGTAGATCCGACAACCCAAGTCGACTTGAGTCGACCTGAGTCAACCGAGTCAGCTGAGTCGACCTAAGTCACCCTAGTCGACCCGGTGATCCAAGTCAACTGAGTTGACTCAAGTTGACTGCGTCGACCCGAGTCGACCGGGTCGGTCAGGTGACTGACTCGACCTGAGTCGATTGGCTACCTGAGTCAACTCGGTGACCCGAGTCGATCGAGTTCGACCGAGTCGACCAAGTCCACCCAGTGACCTGAGTCACCTTAGTCGACCGAGCGACCAGAGTCGTTGTAGTGACCTAATTTATTATGGCAGTATGAGTTACCGACTAGCGAGCCAGAGTTTGATCTAGCCACCCGAGATGATCTAGTTTGCGACCTGAGTTGATCTAGTTGGTGACCCGAGTTGATCTGCCTGTTGACCTAATTTTGTCAAGTGATCTAGCGACCAGAGCTGATCAAGCCGAGCGGAACCGAACCGGTCGAGCTCTCCGGGGAGCGGCGGGGCGGGATCGGCGCAGAGCTCGCTCCCGGGCGGGGTCGAAACTCGCGGAAAAAAAATGAACAAAGGAGGCCCCGTACGAGGATAAGAACGAAAAAACCAGAGTTTAATTAAAAAAAAAAAAAAAAAAAAAAAAAAATTACTTTCGGGTCATACGTGTAGCCACGCCCAGCTCGCCCGCGGACGGGATCCCATCGAGCTCGTCGAGCCGAGCGGCGCTCGCGGGCGGGTCCGATCCGAGCGGAACCGAACCGGTCGAGCGCTCCGGGGAGCGGCGGGGCGGGATCGGCGCGAGCTCGCTCCGCGGGCGGGGTCGAAACTCGCGGAAAAAAAATATGAACAAAGGAGGCTCCGTACGAGGATAAGAACGAAAAAAACCAGAGTTAAAAAAAAAAAAAAAAAAAAAAAAATACATTCGCGGCATACGTTGTAGCCACGCCCAGCTCGCCCCGCGGACGGGATCCCATCGAGCTCGTCGAGCCGAGCGGCGCTCGCGGGCGGGGTCCGATCCGAGCGGAACCGAACGGTCGAGCTCTCCGGGGAGCGGCGGGGCGGGATCGGCGCCGAGCTCGCTCCGGGCGGGGTCGAAACTCGCGGAAAAAAAAATGAACAAAGGAGGCTCCGTACGAGGATAAGAACGAAAAAAACCAAGGTTTTAAAAAAAAAAAAAAAAAAAAAATTACATTCGGGTCATACGTGTAGCCACGCCCAGCTCGCCCGCGGACGGGATCCCCATCGAGCTCGTCGAGCCGAGCGGCGCTCGCGGGCGGGGTCCGATCCGAGCGGAACCGAAGCCGGTCGAGCTCTCCGGGGAGCGGCGGGGCGCGGGGTCGAAACTCGCGGAAAAAAAATGAACAAAGGAGGCTCCGTACGAGGATAAGAACGAAAAAACCAGAGTTAAAAAAAAAAAAAAAAAAAAAAAAAATTACATTCGGGTCATACGTGTAGCCACGCCCAGCTCGCCCCGAGGACGGATCCCATTCGAGCTCGTCGAGCCGAGCGGCGCTCGCGGGCGGGGTCCGATCCGAGCGGAACCGAACCGGTCGAGCTCTCCGGGGAGCGGCGGGGCAGGATCGGCGCCGAGCTCGCTCCCGGGCGGGGTCGAAACTCGCGGAAAAAAAAATGAACAAAGGAGGCTCCGTACGAGGATAAGAACGAAAAAACCAGAGTTAAAAAAAAAAAAAAAAAAAAAATTACATTCGGGGTCATACGTGTAGCCACGCCCAGCTCGCCCGCGGACGGGATCCCCATCGAGCTCGTCGAGCCGAGCGGCGCTCGCTGGGCGGGGTCCGATCCGAGCGGAACCGAACCGGTCGAGCTCTCCGGGGAGCGGCGGGGCGGGATCGGCGCCGAGCTCGCTCCCGGGCGGGGTCGAAACTCGCGGAAAAAAAATGAACAAAGGAGGCTCCGTACGAGGATAAGAACGAAAAAACCAGAGTTAAAAAAAAAAAAAAAAAAAAAAAAAAATACATTCGCGTCATACGTGTAGCCACGCCCAGCTCGCCCGCGGACGGATCCCCATCGAGCTCGTCGAGCCGAGCGGCGCTCGCGGGGCGGGGTCCGATCCGAGCGGAACCGAACCGGTCGAGCTCTCCGGGGAGCGGCGGGGCGGGATCGGCGCCGAGCTCGCTCCCGGGCGGGGTCGAAACTCGCGGAAAAAAAATGAACAAAGGAGGCTCCGTACGAGGATAGAACGAAAAAACCAGAGTTAAAAAAAAAAAAAAAAAAAAAAAAAAAAATTACATTCGGGTCATACGTGTAGCCACGCCCAGCTCGCCCGCGGACGGATCCCCATCGAGCTCGTCGAGCCGAGCGGCGCTCGCGGGCGGGGTCCGATCCGAGCGGAACCGAACGGTCGAGCCTCTCGGGGAGCGGCGGGGCGGGATCGGCGCCGAGCTCGCTCCCGGGCGGGGTCGAAACTCGCGGAAAAAAAATGAACAAAGGAGGCCCCGTACGAGGATAAGAACGAAAAAACCAGAGTTAAAAAAAAAAAAAAAAAAAAAAAAAAATTACTTTCGGGTCATACGTGTAGCCACGCCAGCTCGCCCGCGGACGGGATCCCCATCGAGCTCGTCGAGCCGAGCGGCGCTCGCGGGCGGGGTCCGATCCGAGCGGAACCGAACCGGTCGAGCTCTCCGGGGAGCGGCGGGGCGGGATCGGCGCCGAGCTCGCTCCGGGGCGGGGTCGAAACTCGCGAAAAAAAATGAACAAAGGAGCTCCCGTACGAGGATAGAACGAAAAAACCAGAGTTATAAAAAAAAAAAAAAAAAAAAAAAAAAAATACATTCGCGTCATACGTGTAGCCACGCCCAGCTCGCCCGCGGACGGGATCCCCATCGAGCTCGTCGAGCCGAGCGGCGCTCGCGGGCGGGGTCCGATCCGAGCGGAACCGAACCGGTCGAGCTCTCCGGGGAGCGGCGGGGCGGGATCGGCGCCGAGCTCGCTCCAGGGCGGGGTCGAAACTCGCGGAAAAAAATGAACAAAGGAGGCTCCGTACGAGGATAAGAACGAAAAAACCAGAGTTAAAAAAAAAATTAAAAAAAAAAAATTACATTCGGGTCATACGTGTAGCCACGCCCAGCTCGCCCGCGGACGGGATCCCCATCGAGCTCGTCGAGCCGAGCGGCGCCTCGCGGGCGGGGTCCGATCCGAGCGGAACCGAACCGGTCGAGCTCTCCGGGGAGCGGCGAGGCGGGATCGGCGCCGAGCTCGCTCCCCGGGCGGGGTCGAAACTCGCGGAAAAAAAATGAACAAAGGAGGCTCCGTACGAGGATAAGAACGAAAAAACCAGAGTTAAAAAAAAAAAAAAAAAAAAAAAAAAAATTACATTCGGGTCATACGTGTAGCCACGCCCAGCTCGCCCGCGGACGGGATCCCCATCGAGCTCGTCGAGCCGAGCGGCGCTCGCGGGCGGGGGGTCCGATCCGAGCGGAACCGAACCGGTCGAGCTCTCCGGGGAGCGGCGGGGGCGGGATCGGCGCCGAGCTCGCTCCCGGGCGGGGTCGAAACTCGCGGAAAAAAAATGAACAAAGGAGGCTCCGTACGAGGATAAGAACGAAAAAACCAGAGTTTTAAAAAAAAAAAAAAAAAAAAAATTACATTCGGGTCATACGTGTAGCCACGCCCAGCTCGCCCGGCGGACGGGATCCCCATCGAGCTCGTCGAGCCGAGCGGCGCTCGCGGGCGAGGGTCCGATCCGAGCGGAAACCGAACCGGTCGAGCTCTCCGGGGAGGCGGCGGGGGCGGGATCGGCGCCGAGCTCGCTCCCTGGCGGGGTCGAAACTCGCGGAAAAAAAATGAACAAAGGAGGCTCCGTACGAGGATAAGAACGAAAAAACCAGAGTTTTAAAAAAAAAAAAAAAAAAAAATTACATTCGGGTCATACGTGTAGCCACGCCCCAGCTCGCCCGCGGACGGGATCCCCATCGAGCTCGTCGAGCCGAGCGGCGCTCGCGGCGGGGGTCCGATCCGAGCGGAACCGAACCGGTCGAGCTCTCCGGGGAGCGGCGGGGCGGATCGGCGCCGAGCTCGCTCCCGGGCGGGGTCGAAACTCGCGGGAAAAAAAATGAACAAAGGAGGCTCCGTCGAGGATAAGAACGAAAAAACCAGAGTTAAAAAAAAAAAAAAAAAAAAAAAAAAAATTACATTCGGGTCATACGTGTAGCCACGCCCCAGCTCGCCCGCGGACGGGATCCCCATCGAGCTCGTCGAGGCCGAGCGGCGCTCGCGGGCGGGGTCCGATCTGAGCGGAACCGAACCGGTCGAGCTCTCCGGGGAGCGGGCGGGCGGGATCGGCGCCGAGCTCGCTCCCGGGCGGGGTCGAAACTCGCGGAAAAAAATGAACAAAGGAGGCTCCGTACGAGGATAAGAACGAAAAAAACCAGAGTTAAAAAAAAAAAAAAAAAAAAAAATTACATTCGGGTCATACGTGTAGCCACCGCCAGCTCGCCCGCGGACGGATCCCCATCGAGCTCGTCGAGCCGAGCGGCGCTCGCCGGGCGGGGTCCGATCCGAGCGGAACCGAACCGGTCGAGCTCTCCGGGAGCGGCGGGGCGGGATCGGCCGCCGAGCTCGCTCCCGGGCGGGGTCGAAACTCCGCGGAAAAAAATGAACAAAGGAGGCTCCGTACGAGGATAAGAACGAAAAAACCAGAGTTTTAAAAAAAAAAAAAAAAAAAATTACATTCGGGTCATACGTGTAGCCACGCCCAGCTCGCCCGCGGACGGGATCCCCATCGAGCTCGTCGAGCCGAGCGGCGCTCGCGGGGCGGGGTCCGATCCGAGCGGAACCGAACCCGGTCGAGCTCATCCGGGGAGCGGCGGGGCGGGATCGGCGCCGAGCTCGCTCCCGGGCGGGGGTCGAAACTCGCGGGAAAAAAATGAACAAAGGAGGCTCCGTACGAGGATAAGAACGAAAAAACCAGAGTTAAAAAAAAAAAAAAAAAAAAAAAAAAAAATTACATTCGGGTCATACGTGTAGCACGCCCAGCTCGCCCGCGGACGGGATCCCCATCGAGCTCGTCGAGCCGAGCGGCGCTCGCGGGCGGGGTCCGATCGGAGCGGAACCGAACCGGTCGAGCTCTCCGGGGAGCGGCGGGGCGGGATCGGCGCCGAGCTCGCTCCCGGGCGGGGTCGAAACTCGCGGAAAAAAAAATGAACAAAGGAGGCTCCGTACGAGGATAAGAACGAAAAAACCAGAGTTAAAAAAAAAAAAAAAAAAAAAAATTACATTCGGGTCATACGTGTAGCAACGCCCAGCTCGCCGCCCGGACGGGATCCCCATCGAGCTCGTCGAGCCGAGCGGCGCTCGCGGGCGGGGTCCGATCCGAGCGGAACCGAACCGGTCGAGCTCTCCGGGGAGCGGCGGGGCGGGATCGGCGCCGAGCTCGCTCCCGGGCGGGGTCGAACTCGCGGAAAAAAAATGAACAAAGGAGGCCCCGTACGAGGATAAGAACGAAAAAACCAGAGTTAAAAAAAAAAAAAAAAAAAAAAAAAAAAAAAAAAAAAAACTTTCGGGTCATAAGTGTAGCCACGCCCAGCTCGCCCGCGGACGGGATCCCCATCGAGCTCGTCGAGCCGAGCGGCGCTCGCGGGCGGGGGTCCGATCCGAGCGGAACCGAACCGGTCGAGCTCTCCGGGGAGCGGCGGGGCGGGGGATCGGCGCCGAGCTCGCTCCGGGCGGGGTCGAAACTCGCGGAAAAAAAATGAACAAAGGAGGCTCCGTACGAGGATAAGAACGAAAAAACCAGAGTTTTAAAAAAAAAAAAAAAAAAAAATTACATTCGGGTCATACGTGTAGCCACGCCCAGCTCGCCCGCGGACGGGATCCCCATCGAGCTCGTCGAGCCGAGCGGCGCTCGCCCGGGCGGGGTCCGATCCGAGCGGAACCGAACCGGTCGAGCTCTCCGGGGAGCGGCGGGGCGGGGATCGGCGCCGAGCTCGCTCCCGGGCGGGGGTCGAAACTCGCGGAAAAAAAATGAACAAAGGAGGCTCCGTACGAGGATAAGAACGAAAAAACCAGAGTTAAAAAAAAAAAAAAAAAAAAAAATTACATTCGGGTCATACGTGTAGCCACGCCCAGCTCGCACCCGCGGACGGGATCCCCCATCGAGCTCGTCGAGCCGAGCGGCGCTCGCGGGCGGGGTCCGATCCGAGCGGAACGAACCGGTCGAGCTCTCCGGGGAGCGGCGGGGCGGGATCGGCGCCGAGCTCGCTCCGGGGGCGGGGTCGAAACTCGCGGAAAAAAAATGAACAAAGGAGGCTCCGTACGAGGATAAGAACGAAAAAACCAGAGTTCAAAAAAAAAAAAAAAAAAAAAAAATACATTCGCGTCATACGTGTAGCCACGCCCAGCTCGCCCGGCGGACGGGATCCCCATCGAGCTCGTCGAGCCGAGCGGCGCTCGCGGGCGGGGGTCCGATCCGAGCGGAACCGAACCGGTCGAGCTCTCCGGGGAGCGGCGGGGCGGGATCGGCGCCGAGCTCGCTCCCGGGCGGGGTCGAAACTC
>BSBK01010957.1:135000-170000 GCA_027943335.1 Chamaecyparis obtusa | reverse complement strand
TCAATGACATCCATTTCCCAGGCATATGCCACCTACGCGCTTGTTTGGTGCACCCCGCACGACAACTCCCGTCTCGACCGACATAGAAAATTCCACAGTGAGAGATCATCCACAAGTGATGTTGGACGGTAAAGAAAACGCCTCGGCACAGCATGAAAACAATTTCCGCGTCTCGACAGATTGAAAATGTCTACGCCTGTCGGATCATTGCAAAACGGATCCTCGGTTCACAGGAGCCTGGGAAGAATATCCCGTACGAAACCCTTTACCCGAAGACATCCGAATCGCAAGTGCTCGCAACAGTCACTGCCCCGAGAGTATGCACCGCGCACGCGACCGAGTAAGGCCACTCAATGACATCCATTTCCCAGGCATATGCCACCTACGCGCTTTTTTGGTGCACCCCGCACGACAACTTCCGTCTCGACAAACATTAACGCTTTCCGCATCCAGAAAGACATGAAATGGCCACGCATGTCGGGTCATTGCAAAACGGATGCTCGGTTCACAGGAGCCTGGGAAGAACATCCCGTACGGAACCCTTTACCCGAAGACACCCGAATCGCACATGCTCGCAACAGTCACTGCCCCGAGAGTATGCACCGTGCACGCGACCGAGTAAGGCCACTCAGAGACATCCATTTCCCAGGCATATGCCACCTACGCACTTCTTTGGTGCACCCCGCACGACAACTCCCGTCTCGACAGCCTTAACGGTTTCCGCATCCAACCAAAAGCCTTGGCCATACTCGTCTGCAAGTTTAACTCCACAGACAGAGAGGACTTTGCCCTGCAAACCAGAGCAAGACGATAGTGCCTCGTAGAAAATGAAGACGAGATGGCCAAGACCGCACTTGTGTACAAGGCAACCAACCTTTCATCGCACTCCGGGCCACGCTAAAAACACTAGGAAAGGCTTAAAGGGTGGAGAGTGGGACAACGATGAAATATGAAAGCAGGACACTCACCTTACGTGCAACGATTCCCAACACTTGTTACTGTCGGAGCTCATGTATCGCAAAGATGGAACGTGCCAAGTGCCAAGGCCCATGGCAAATGCAACTGTCGTAAACTTCGGAACAAGCGCATCTTTCAGTCAAACAAATGACATACACACTGTCGCAATTCTCTACGACACTCGTGCGTGGCAAAATTCAACTAAATATGAAGATGAGAACTTCCAACTGCACAAGGGCTGGGCAGAACTACAAGAAATGCTCACTCCGCAATTTATTATCGCGCCTACCATCTCGGAAAGGGGTACAAGTGCACACGTTCATCCAAGCAAAGAGGATGAAATGGAGTGAAGGGGCAAGATCCAAAAGTTCCGGAGGTACAACTCCGAGAACAATCGAGAGCAATGCCGAATTACATGTCAACTCTGTTACTAGGCAAACAAGTGTTGTACCTGAAGAAATCGACAGTCCTCACAATGGCCCGAGGCCAATGCTCCGACTTAATCAATTTTCTCCAACAAACGCCATGCCACCTTTCACAAAGGGATTTTATCCATCCAAAACCGAATTAATCACTTGCAGCAAAGTGACCCAAGAGCTAGACGGGGGCTGACCCAGTAATTGTCTTCCATGTCACTACAACGAAACATTTGAACGACAACCGCTGTCGAACCCTTTCCAACTTGCACCGTCGAGTGACACAAAAGACACTACCATGGGCATGGGCAGCCCCCGCATAGCAAACGGGTGCCCTAATGCGCCCCTCCAATAGAATCAGTGCTAGTGCTCAAATTTTATATCTGAGCTACCAATCCGTCCAAGCACCAGCACTGATTCTCTTGGAGGGCCGCACCTACCCAAACGACTCAGAAGCTATACGCCGGTCCATTCACAAGAACGGAACTATCTCCGGCCAACTCCCTGTGAAGGCCGCATCTCTCCGTTCCACGCATGCAAGAACCAACGCATAGCTAACGAGTACCCGGATAGGATTCGCGGAAAGTACATAGCAAATCGCTTGTACCAAAGCGAACCGAAAGCTAGACGGGGGCTGACCCGAAGATTGCCTTCCATGTCACTGCGACGACACATTCGAACGACAACCGCTGCCGAACACTTTCCGACTTGCACCGTTGAGTGACCCGAAAGACAGGACTTTGGGCAGCCCCCGCATAGCAATCAGGTGGCTTCATGCCCCTCTAATAGAATCAGTGCTAGTGATCCGATTTTAAATCCGACTTACTCATCCGTCCGCGCACAAGCTCTGATTCTATTAGAGGGGCATGGGGGAGCTTCCGCGAACTACTACTCCCCTATATAAGTTATTAGTCCGGGTCTTTCTCTTCCGTAGAAATTTGAGACGTTGAGAATGGCTCCCAAACAATTCAAATCTTCCAAAAATTCAAGTGAAACGATGAGGAAAAAGCTCACAAAAAAATCAAATCTTCAAAAAATTCAAGTGAAACGAACAGAATAGCTCACAAAAAATTCAGGTCTTCCGAAAAAATCGAAGGGAAACGAAAAGAACAACTAGCAAAACATTCAAATTTTCCAAAACTTCAAGTAAAAGAAAGAACATAGCTCACCAAAAAAATCCATTTCTTCCAAAAACTCAAGTGAATCGAAGAGAGTAGGCTCACAAAAAATTAAAATCTTCCAAAAAAAAATCAAAGGAAACAAAAGAGGAGATCGCAAAAAATTCGAATCTTCCAATGAAACAAAAATGAGAATAGCAAACAAAAAATTCAAATCTTAATGCAGCATGCGACAGAGCAAATCGCTTGTGCCAAGCGACCCGGGAGCTAGACGGGGGCTGACCCAAAAATTGCGTTTCTTGTCAATGCGACGATGCGTTGGAACGACAACCGCTGTCGAACCCTTTCCTACTTGCAACGTCGACTGACACAAAAGACACGATCCTGGACAGGCCCCGCATAGAAAGCGGGTGGCCTAATGCGCCCCTCCAATAGAATCAGCGCTAGTGCTCAGATTTTAAATCCGAGATACCCAGCACTGATTCTCTTGGAGGGGGGCACCTACCCAAACGACTCAAAAGCTATACGCGGCTCCATTCACAAAAACAGAACTATCTCCGGCCAACTCCCTGTGAAGGCCGCATCTCTCCGTTCCGCTCGTGTAAGAGCCAACGCGTAGCTAACGAGTACGTGGATAGGGTTCGCGGAAAGTACATAGCAAATCACTTGTACCAAAGTGACCCGAAAGCTAGACAGGGGCTGACCCGTAGATTGCCTTCCATATCACTGCGACGACGCATTGGAACGACAACCGCTGCCGAACCCTTTCCGACTTGCACCGTCGAGCGACCCGAAAGACAGGACTTTGGGCAGCCCCCGCATAGCAATCAAGTGGCTTCATGCCCCTCTAATAGAATCAGTGCTGGTGATCCCATTTTGAAATCCGACCTACACATCCGTCCGATCACCGGCAATGATTCTATAAGAGGGGTATGGGGGAGCTTCCGCGAACAACACACAACTCCTCCCCTATATAAGTTATTAGTCCGAGTCTTGCTCTTGAGTGGAAATTTAAGCCGAAGAAACTGGCTCCCAAAAAATTCAAATCTTCCAAAAATTCAAGTGAAACGATGACAAAAAGCTCACAAAAAATCAAATCTTCCAAAAATTCAAGTGAAACGAACAGAATAGATCACAAAAAATTCAAGTCTTTCGAAAAAATCTAGGAAAACGAAAAGAATAGCTAGAAAACAAAATTCAAATCTTCCAGAAATTCAAGTAAAACAAAGAACATGGCTCACCAAAATAATTCATCTTCCAAAAATTCGTCATTCTTACCGCAATCCATCATCTTATCCGTCATAACGCGTATCCAACATATCCACGAGGAGGTAACCCAACTCGCTCGCATAGTTCCTCAAGTCAGATAACAATGCATCTAGATGAATCCAAATCGTTTTCGATCGAGACTTAGCAACTAATGTCGCACCCGCCTAGATTGACTTGAGATCCAATCCGCCGACACATATGATAACTAACTGATTCCAATGCAAAGCATCTTGAGCCATTGCGCACTCAAGTATCGGAAGTCGAAGCGACATAGCAAGTAGCTTGTACCAAGTGACCCGGGAGCTAGACGGGGGCTGACCCGAAGATCGCCTTTCTTGTCAATGCGACGATGTGTTGGAACGACAACCGCTGTCGAACCCTTTCCGAAGTGCACCGTCGACTGACCCAAAAGTTACGACCCTGGACAGCCCCCGCATAGCAAGCGGGTGGCCTAATGCGCCCCTCCAATAGAATCAGTGCTAGTGTTCATATTTTAAATCCGAGCTACCAATCCGTCCGAGCACCAGCACTGATTCTCTTGGAGGGGCGCACCTACCCAAACGACTCAAAAGCTATATACGCGGCTCCATTCACAAGAGCAGAACTATTTCCGGCCAACTCCCTGTGAAGGCCGCATCTCTTCGTTCCACGCATGCAAGAGCCAACGCATAGCTAACGAGTACCCGGATAGGGGTTCGCGGAAAGTACATAGCAGATCGCTTGTACCAAAGCAACCCAAAAGCTAGACGGGGGCTGACCCGAAGATCGCCTTCCATGTCACCTCGCGACGACGCATTGGAACGACAACCGCTGCCGAACCCTTTCCGACTTGCACCGTCGAGCGACCTTCGAAAGACGGGACTTTGAGCAGCCCCCGCATAGCAATCAGGTGGCTTCATGCCCCTCTAATGGAATCAGTGCTGCTGATCGCGTTTTGAAATCTGACCTAATCATCCGTCCGTCTGTCGGATTTCAAAACGGGATCACCAGCACTGATTCTATTAGAGGGGCATGGGGGAGATTCCGCGGACAACACCTCCCCTATATAAGTTATTAGTCCAAGTCTTGCACTTCCGTAGAAATTTGAGCCGACGAGAATATCTCACAAAAATTTCAAATCTTTCAAAAATACGAGTGAAACAAAAAGAATAGATCACAAAAAATTCAGAAATTCCAAAAATTCAATTGAAACGAAGAGAATAGCTCACAAAAAAATCAAGGGAAAAAAAGAGAATAGCTCACAAATAAAATCAAATCTCCCAAAAATGCAAGTGAAACGAAGAGACTACAATCACAAAAAATGCACAACTTCCAAATATTCAATTGAAACGAAGAGAATAGCTCACAAAAAATGCAAGTCTTACAAAAAAATCAAGGGAAACAAAACAGAATAGCTCACAAAAAATTCAAATCTTCCAAAAAAACCAAGTGAAACAAACAGAATAGCTCACAAAAAATTCAAATCTTGCAAACATTCAAGTGAAAACGAAGAGAATAGCTCACAAAAACATTCAAAACTTCCAAAAATTCAAGTGAAAAGAATAAAATAATAGCCCACAAAAAATTCAAGTCTTCCAAAACAAAAACCAAGGAAAAACGAAGAGAATAGCTCACAAAAAATCCAAAACTTCAAGTCAAAACGAAGAGAATTTTACTACCTCGCAACAAACAAAATTCAAATCTCGCAAAAATTCAAGTGAAACGAAGAGACTTAACTCAAAAAATTCAAATCTTCTTGCGACATGCAGACCCAAGAGCTAGACGGGGGCTCGCCCACAGATCGACTTCAGTATCACTATGACGACGCGCTGGAACGACTACCGCTGTCGAACCCTTCTCTGACTTCCGCCATCGAGTGACCCAAAAGACACGACCCAAGGGAGCCCACGCATAAAAATTGGGTGGCTTCATGCCCCTCCAATAGAATCTGTGCTGCTGCTCACATTTTTAAATCCGAGCGGCAAATCCGTCCGAGCACCAACACTCATTCACTTGGAGGGGCACCTATCCAAACGACCGAAAAGCTATACGCGGCTCCATTCGCAAGGCACGGAACTGTTTCAGGCCAACTCCCTGTGAAGGCCGCATCTCTGCGTTCCATGCGTGCTAGAGCCAACACATAGCTAACGAGTACCGGGATAGGTGTTCGCGGAAAGTACATAGCAGATCGCTTGTACCAAAGCAACCCAAGAGCTAGACAGGGGCTGACCCGAAGATCGCCTTCCATGTCGCTGCGACGACGCATTGGAACGACAACCGCTGCCGAACCATTTCCGACTTGCGCCGTCGAGCGACCCTGAAAGATGAGACTTTGAGCAGCCCACGCATAGCAATCAGGTGGCTTCATGCCCCTATAATGGAATCAGTGCTGCTGATCCCGTTTTGAAATCCGACCTAATCATCCATCCGTCTGTCGGATTTCAAAACGGGATCACCAGCACTGATTCCATTAGAGGGGCATGGGGGAGCTTCCGCGAACAACACCTCCCCTATATAAGTTATTAGTCCAAGTATTGCACTTCCGTAGAAATTTGAGCCGAAGAGAATATCTCACAAAAATTTCAAATCTCTCAAAAATATATGAAACAAAGAAGAATAGATCACAAAAAATTCAAAACTTCCAAAAATTCAATTGAAACGAAGAGAATAGCTCACAAAAAATGCAAGTCTTGCAAAAAAAATTCAAAGGAAAAGAGAGAATAGCTCACAAAAAAAATCAAATCTCCCAAAAAATGCATCATGCATAACTTCCAAAAATTCAATTGAAACGAAGAGAATAGCTCACAAAAAATGCAAGTCTTCCAAAAAATCAAAGGGAAATAAAGAGAATAGCTCACAAAAAATTCAAATCTTCCAAAAAACCAAGTGAAACGAAGAGACTACATCACAAAAAATGCATAACTTCCAAAAATTCAATTGAAACGAAGAGAATAGCTCACAAAAAACGCAAGTCTTCCCAAAAAAAAACAAAAAAAAAAAAAAACAAAGGGAAACAAAGAGAATAGCTCACAAAAATTCAAATCTTCCAAAAAAAACCAAGTGAAACAAAGAGAATAGCTCACAAAAATTTCAAATCTTGCAAAAATTCAAGTGAAACGAAAGATAAATAGCTCACAAAAAAAATTCAGAACTTCCAAAAATTCAAGTCTTCCAAAAAAAAATCAAGGAAAAACGAAGACTTAAACTCACGAAAAATTCAAATCTCCTTGCGGCATGCAGACCCAAGAGCTAGACGGGGGCTCGCCCACAAATCGACTTCAGTATCACTATGATGACGCGCTGGAACGACTACCGTTGTCGAACCCTTCTCCGACTTGCGCCATCGAGTGACCCAAAAGAGGCGACCCAGGGGGAGCCCCCCGCATAGCAATCGGGGTGGCTTCATGCCCCTCCAATAAAATCAGGCATGCTACTCACATTTTAAATCCGAGCCGCAAATCCGTCCGAGCACCAGCACTGATTCACTTGGAGGGGCACCCTATCCAAACGACCCAAAAGCTATACGCGGCTCCTTTCGCACGCACAGAACTGTTTCAAGCCGACTCCCTGTGAAGGCCGCATCTCTCCGTTCCACCCATGCAAGAAACAACGCATAGCTAACGAATACCCGGATAGGGTTTCGCGGAAAGTACAAGCAGATCGCTTGTACCAAAGCAACCCAAAAGCTAGACGGGGGCTGACCCGAAGATCGCCTTCCATGTCACAGCGACGACGCATTGGAACGACAACCGCTGTCGAACCCTTCCCGACTTTGCGTCATCGAGCGACCCGAAAGACGGGGACTTTGAGCAGCCCCCGCATAGCAATCAGGTGGCTTCATGCCCCTCTAATGGAATCAGTGCTGCTGATCCCGTTTTGAAATCCGACCTAATCATCCGTCCGTCTGTCGGATTTCAAAACGGGATCACCAGCACTGATTCTATTAGAGGGGCATGGGGGAGCTTCCGCGGACAACACCTCCCCTATATAAGTTATTAGTCCAAGTATTGCACTTCCGTAGAAATTTGAGCCGAAGAGAATATCTCACAAAAATTTCAAATCTCTCAAAAATACAAGTGAAACAAAGAACAATAGATCACAAAAAATTCAAAACTTCCAAAAATTCAATTGAAATGAAGAGAATAGCTCACAAAAAATCCAAGTCTTGCAAAAAAAATCAAGGAAAAAGAAGAGAATAGCTCAACAAAAAAATCAAATTTCCCAAAAATGCAAGTGAAACGAAGAGACTACATCACCAAAAAATGCATAACTTCCAAAAATTCAATTGAAACGAAGAGAATAGCTCACAAAAAATGCAAGTCTTCCAAAAAAAAATCAAGGGAAACAAAGAGAATAGCTCACAAAAAATTCAAATCTTCGAAAAAACCAAGTGAAACAAAGAAGAATAGCTCACAAAAAATTCAAATCCTGCAAAAATTCAAGTGAAAGGAAGAGAATAGCTCACAAAAAATTCAAAACTTCAAAAAATTCAAGTGAAACGAAGAGAATAGCTCACAAAAAATTCAAAACTTCCAAAAATTCAAGTGAAACGAAGAGAATAGCTCACAAAAAACTTCAAATCTCGCAAAAACTCCAGTGAAACGAAAAAGACTTAACTCACAAAAAATTCAAATCTTCTTGCCGCATGCAGACCCAAATGCTAGACCGGGGCTCGCCCACAGATCGACTTCAGTATCACTAATGACGACGCGCTGGAACAACTACCGTTGTTGAAACCCTTCTCCGACTTGCGCCATCGAGTGACCCAGAAGAGACGACCCAGGGGAGCCCCCGCATAGCAATCAGGTGGCTTCATGCCCCTCCAATAAAATCAGGCATGCTACTCACATTTTAAATCCGAGCCGCAAATCCATCCGAGCACCAGCACTGATTCACTTGGAGGGGCACCCTATCCAAACGACCCAAAAGCTATACGCGGCTCCATTCGCACGCACAGAACTGTTTCAGGCCGACTCCCTGTGAAGGCCGCATCTCTTCGTTGCGCACACATGCAAGAGACAACGCATAGCTAACGAGTACCCGGATAGGGTTTCGCGGAAAGTACATAGCAGATCGCTTGTACCAAAGCAACCCAAAAGCTAGACGGGGGCTGACCCTAAGATCGCCTTACATGTCACAACGACGACGCATTGGAACGACAACCGCTGTCGAACCCTTTCCGACTTGCGCAATCGAGCGACCCGAAAGACGGGACTTTGAGCAGCCCACGCATAGCAATCAGGTGGCTTCATGCCCCTGTAATGGAATCAGTGCTGCTGATCCCATTTTGAAATCTGACCTAATCATCCGTCCGTCTGTCGGATTTCAAAACGGGATCACCAGCACTGATTCTATTAGAGGGGCATGGGGGAGCTTCCGCGGACAACACCTCCCCTATATAAGTTATTAGTCCAAGTATTGCACTTTCGTAGAAATTTGAGCCGAAGAGAATATCTCACAAAAATTTCAAATCTCTCAAAAATACAAGTGAAACAAAGAGAATAGATCACAAAAAATTCAAAACTTCCAAAAATTCAATTGAAATGAAGAGAATAGCTCACAAAAAATCCAAGTCTTGCAAAAAAAAAATCAAGGGAAAAGAAGAGAATAGCTCACAAAAAATGCAAGTCTTCCAAAAAAAAACAAGGGAAACAAAGAAAATAGCTCACAAAAAATTCAAATCTTCCAAAAAACCAAGTGAAACAAAGAAGAATAGCTCACAAAAAATTCAAATCCTGCAAAAATTCAAGTGAAACGAAGAGGATAGCTCACAAAAAACTCAAAACTTCCAAAAATTCAAGTGAAACGAAGAGAATAGCTCACAAAAAATTTAAGTGAAACGAAGAGAATAGCTCACAAAAACTTCAAATCTCGCAAAAACTCCAGTGAAACGAAAAAAAGAAAAAGACTTTAACTCACAAAAAATTCAAATCTTCTTGCGGCATGCAGACCCAAGTGCTAGACGGGGGCTGCACACAGATCGACTTCAGTATCACTAATGACGACGCGCTGGAACGACTACCGTTGTCGAACCCTTCTCCGACTTGCGCCATCGAGTGACCCAAAAGAGACGACCCAGGGGAGCCCCCGCATAGCAATCAGGTGGCTTCATGCCCCTCAAATAAAATCAGGCATGCTCCTCACATTTTAAATCTGAGCCGCAAATCCGTCCGAGCACCAGCACTGATTCGCTTGGAGGGGCACCCTATCCAAACGACCCAAAAGCTATACGCGGCTCCATTCGCACGCACAGAACTATTTCAGGCCGACTCCCTGTGAAGGCCGCATCTCTCCGTTCCACACATGCAAGAGCCAATGCATAGCTAACGAGTACCCGGATAGGGGTTCGCGGAAAGTACATAGCAGATCGCTTGTACCAAGCGACCCAAAAGCTAGACAAGGGCTAACCCGAAGATCGCCTTCCATGTCACTGCGACGACGCATTGGAACGACAACCGCTGTCGAACCCTTTCCGACTTGCGCCGTCGAGCGACTCGAAAGACGGGACTTTGAGCAGCCCCCGCATAGCAATCAGGTGGCTTCATGCCCCTCTAATGGAATCAGTGCTGCTGATCCCGTTTTGAAATCCGACCTGCTCATCCATCCGTCCGTCGGATTTCAAAACGGGATCACTAGCACTGATTCTATTAGAGGGGCATGGGGGAGCTTCCGCGGACAACACCTCCCCTATATAAGTTATTAGTCCAAGTATTGCACTTCCGTAGAAATTTGAGCCGAAGAGAATATCTCACAAAAATTTCAAATCTCTCAAAAATACAAGTGAAACAAAGAAGAATAGATCACAAAAAATTCAAAACTTCTAAAAATTCAATTGAAACGAAGAGAATAGCTCACAAAAAATGCAAGTCTTGCAAAAAAAAATTCAAGGGAAAAGAAGAGAATAGCTCACAAAAAAAATCAAATCTCCCAAAAATGCAAGTGAAACGAAGAGACTACATCACAAAAAATGCATAACTTCCAAAAATTCAATTGAAACGAAGAGAATAGCTCACAAAAAATGCAAGTCTTCCAAAAAAATCAAAGGAAACAAAGAGAATAGCTCACAAAAAATAGCTAGCTTGTGGCCCGGACGATCCGATCTCATGAAAACTGACTACATACCCGTGGCTCGGATCGACAAGCTAGCTCGGATCGGCGATCTGAGCTCATTCCATCATGCATTCCCGTCTTCTACTCCATAAATGACTCACCTCTTTGTATTCACTTGAGAACTAAACATCCTTTAGTTCAGCTCGAATCACAACGTGCACTAGAATCCGTTCCAGCTCGGGTCTCATCTCAAAGATCCTTGCATTCACCAACAACACCTCCCCTATATAAGTTATTAGTCCAAGTCTTGCTCTTCCGTAGAAATTTGAGGCGAAGAGAACAACTCGCAACAAATCCAAATCTTCCAAAAAATCAAGGGAAATGGGGAGAATAGCTCACAAATAATTCAAATCTTCAAAAAAATCAAGTGAAACGAGGAGAATAGCTCACAAAAAATTCAAATCTTCCAAATATCAAACCCAAAAGCTTCGCACACATTACAAATCAAACAGCTTGTACCGAGCGACCCAAACGCTAGACAAGGGCTCACCCTTAATAAGAGAATCAGTGTTTGACTTGTGGGCCGGGCGAGCCGATCTCATGAAAACTGCCTACATACCCGTGGCTCAGATCAGCGAGCTGACTCGGATCGTCGATCTGAGCTCATTCCATCATGCATTCCCGTGTTCTACTCCATAAAACGACTCACCTCTTTGTATTCACTTGAGAACTGAACATCCTTTAGCTCAGCTTGAATCACAACGCGCACTAGAATCCGTTCCAGCTCGGGTCTCATCTCAAAGATCCTTTCATTCACCAACAACACCTCCCCTATATAAGTTATTAGTCCAAGTCTTGCTCTTCCGTAGAAATTTGAGGCGAAGAGAACAACTCTCAAAAATTCCAATTCTTCCAAAAAAATCAAGGGAAACGGGGAGAATAGCTCACAAATAATTCAAATCTTCAAAAATATCAAGTGAAACGAGGAGAATAGCTCACAAAAAATTTAAATCTTCCAAATATCAACCCAAAAGCTTTGCACACATTACAAATCGAACAGCTTGTACCGAGCGACCCAAACGCTAGACAAGGGCTCACCCTTAATAAGAGAATCGATGTTTGACTTGTGGGCCGGGCGAGCCGATCTCATGAAAACTACCTACATACCCATGGCTCGGATCAGCGAGCTGGCTCGGATCGACGAGATAGCTCGGATCGACGATCTGAGATCATTCCATCATGCATTCCCATGTTCTACTCCATAGAATGACTCACCTCTTTGTATTCACTTGAGAACTGAACATCCTTTAGCTCAGCTCGAATCACAACGCGTACTAGAATCCGTTCCAGCTCGGATCTCATCTCAATGATTCTTACATTCACCAACAACACCTCCCCTATATAAGTTATTAGTCCGAGTCTTGCTCCCCCGTAGAAATGCTCGCCAACGCCGAAAGGTCACAAAAAATTTAAATCTCATAAATGACTCAGCTCGACGGGCTGGCTCGGATCGTACATACCCGTGGCTCGGATCGACGAGCTAGCTCGGATCGGCGATCTGAGCTCATTCCATCATGCATTCCCATGTTCTACTCCATAGAATGAGTCACCTCTTTGTATTCACTTGAGAACTGAACATCCTTTAGCTCAGCTCGAATCATAACGCGCACTAGAATCCGTTCCAGCTCGGGTCTCATCTCAGTGATCCTTACATTCACCAACAACACCTCCCCTATATAAGTTATTAGTCCGAGTCTTACTCCCCCGTAGAAATGCTCGCCAACGCCGAAAGGTCACAAAAAATTTAAATCTTGTAAAAGTCAGCTCGACGGGCTGGCTCGGATCGCCGAGCTGGCTCGGATCGCCGAGCTGGCTCGGATCGCCGAGCTGGCTCGGATCGCCGAGCTGGCTCGGATCGCCGAGCTGGCTCGGATCGCCGAGTTGAGCTCAATCCATCATGCATTCCCGTGTTCTACTCCATGGAATAACTCGCCTATTTGTAATCACTTGAGAATTCAACATCCTTTAGCTCAACTCGAATCACAACGCGCACTAGAATCCGTTCCAGCTCGGGTCTCATCTCAAAGATCCTTCCATCCACCAACACCACCTCCCCTATATAAGTTATTAGTCCAAGTCTTGCTCCCCCGTAGAAATGCTCGCCGACACGGATAGGTCACGAAAACTTTAAATCTCGTAAAAGACTCAGCTCGACAAGCTAGCTCGAATCCGTGAGCTGGCTCGGATCGACGAGCTGAGCTCAATCCATCATGCATTCCCGTGTTCTACTCCATAGAACAACTCACCTATTTGTATTCACTTGAGAACTCAACATCCTTTAGCTCAGCTCGAATCACAATGGGCACTAGAATCCATTCCATCTCGAGTCTCATCTCAAAGATCCTTACATCCACCAACAACACCTCCCCTATATAAGTTATTAGTCCGAGTCTTGCTCCCACGTAGAAATGCTTGCCGACGCCGATAAGTCACAAAAACTTAAAATCTCGTAAAAGGCTCGGATCGCCAAGCGAGCTGGCTCGGATCACCGAGCGAGCTGACTCGAATCGGCGAGCTGGCACGGTTTGCCGAGCGAGCCGGCTCGGTTTTCCAAGCTGGCTGGCTCGGATCGCCGAGCCGGCTCGGCTCAAATCGGATCGGATCCATCATGCATTCCCGTGTTCTACTCCATAAAACAACTTGCCTATTTGTATTCCTTTGAGAACTCAATATCCTTTAGCTTAGCTCTAATCACAATGCGCACTAGAATTTGTTCCAGCTTGGGTCTCATCTCAAAAATCCTCACATCCACCAACAACACCTCCCCTACGAGGATAAGTTATTAGTCCGAGTCTTTCTCCCCCATACAAATGCTTGCCGACGTCGATAGGTCGCAAAAAATTTAAATCTCGTAAAAGGCTCAACTTGACGAGCTGGCTCGGATCGTCGAGCTGGCTCAGATCGACAAGCTGGATCGGATCAACGAGCTGGCTCGGATCCGCGAGATGAGCTCAATCCATCATGCATTCCTGAGTTCTACTCCATAGAACAACTCGCCTATTCATATTCACTTGAGAACTCAACATCCTTAAGCTCAGCTCGAATCGTCTATGCACGAACCCATGCATAGCATTCAGGTATCAAATGGCATATCCAAAAATATCCGTAGAGAGCTAGCAAATCAATCATAGGCAGCATTGGCATAGATCGAGGTGAACATCATTTGATGCGATTTGACTAGTTACCATTGGGATGCCTTCGTGGCAATAGGGCCGACTTGAAACAAACCAACACAGCTTGATGTGATAGGGGTCATTTCATAATGACTGTTGGATGACTTTGTGGTGGTATGGCTAACTTACAATGGATGGGTGTAGTGTTGATGTGACAAGATCACCTCATACTAGAAATAGAGCTAACACGTCGACTGACTTGAACTGACATGTAAGGGACTCGATCCGAGGTGTAACAAAGGAGTTGTTTGGTGCACTCAGGAGTAGGGTCATGTCAGGGACTTGATTCGAGGAGCATTCATGGGGTTGTGCGACAAGTTGTTAATAGTTTTGGCCTGGGTAAGGTTTAGAGTCAAGTCGAGGTGTCATTCGAGCTGCATGAAGTAGCATGGACTGCTTTGTGCAGAGTGGCATTGGATCTTGTTGGGGACTCGATCCGAGGTGAAATCAACTAGGTATTGGAATGGGAAGTTGGGGACTTTTCCATGGGAGACTTGGAACATGTGCGAGATGGTGGCGTAATGAGCTAGTTCAGAACTATGTTGGACTATGAGATGCATTGGTTGCATGTACGTAGGAGGTCTTCATGACATTGGCTCGTGCAAGCCACAAGTCCTAATCTGGATGCAAGTTCACATCTTGAGGACAACTCATTAGTGGAGAAGTTCTCAAACTCAATTCTTGAGAGGTGTCTTGCTAGCTCAAATCGGTGAGTTGGCTCAGATCGGCTAGCTCAATCAGATTGGCGAGCTGGCTCCGATTGACGAGTTGGGCTCATCTCAGAGGTCGTTACATCCGTAAACAATACCTATCCCGTTATGACCCTAGAGATCTGGGTTACTTTGCCGACTCTAGTGATCCGGTGATCCAAGTCAATCCGGCGAATTGAGTCGATCCGGTGACCCGAGTTGTTCTGGTGATCTAAATTACTTATGTGACTGGAGTAATTCAAGTTGGGGGACTTGACAACTTGGCATGCTGAGCCGAATTCATTGATGAGTTGGCATACTCGTCAGCATAGGTATAGGAATGGGAAGTCATGGACTTTTCCATGAGAGACTTGGAATGAGTTAGCCTAGCTCACTTGTGAGTGGGGTCAAAAGTCACATTTGTTGACCTGAGTTGA
This sequence comes from Chamaecyparis obtusa, assembly GCA_027943335.1. Taxonomy (NCBI): domain Eukaryota; kingdom Viridiplantae; phylum Streptophyta; class Pinopsida; order Cupressales; family Cupressaceae; genus Chamaecyparis; species Chamaecyparis obtusa. The sequence goes on along the minus strand of BSBK01010957.1, from coordinate 154,852 downwards.
TCTCGCGACCTGAGCTGATTTGGCTGGCGGCCTGAGTTGGTGTGGTGACCCAAGTTGATCTGGCTAGCGACCTGAGTTGATCCAGCGATCCGACTTCATCCGTCGACCTGACCGAGTTGGTCAGGTGATCTGGTGACCCGACCTGACCTGGTTGGTGAGTCGAGTTGATGTGGCGACCCGAGTTGATCTGGCTGGCGACCCAAAATGATCCCGTGACCTGACCCGATCTGAAGACCTGACCCGACCCAACCCGAGTTGGTCTGGCAATCTGGTGACCCGAGTTGTTCTGGTTGGCGACTCGAGTCGATATGTTGACCCAAGTTGATCCGGTGACCCGACCCAATCCGGAGACCTGACCCGACCAAACTTGACCTAACTTTAGTTAGTCAGGTGATTTGGCGACCCAATATGATCTATATGGATACCTGAGTCGATGTAGGGACCCGAGTAGATTTGGCTGGCGGCCCGAGTCGATCTGACAACCCGTCCTAATCTGGAGACCCGAGTCGATCCGACGACTCGAGTTGATTCGGCAACCCGAGTGGATTTGACGACCTGTGTCGATCTGGTGACCCGAGTTGTTCTGGCGATCTGAGTTACTTATGCAACTCGAGTGATCTGAGCTGGTGGACTTGACAGCTTGGCATATTGGATCGAGGTGATCCAAGATTGAATGAGTTAGCACAGATCGAGGTGAACATCATTTGATGTGATTTAACTTGCGATCTGACTGGTTATCATTGGGATGCCTTCGTGGCAATAGGGCCGACTTGAAATAGAGATCTGAGTCGATCTGACGACTCCAGTGATTCGAGTCGATCTGGCAAGTCTAGCGATCCAAGTTGGCTAGGCAACTTCGTCAATCTAAGTTAGTCAGGTGATCTTGCGACCTGAGTTGATCTGGATGGTGACCCGAGTTGATCCGACTGGCAACCCAAGTTGTTTTGGGGACTCGAGTCGATCCAGAAACCCGAGTTGACTCGGCGATGCGAGTCGATCCAATGATCCGAATTACTTATGCGACTGGAGTAATTCAAGTTGGGGGACTTGACAGCTTGGCATGCTAAGGCGACTTCATTGATGAGTTGGCATACTTGTCAGCATTACTATTGTGCATATTAGATTGAGGTGATCCAAGTTTGAATGAGTTGGCATGGATCGAGGTGGACATCATTTGATGCAGTCTGACTAGTTATTGTTAGACGCAGTGTTGAAATGACCCGGGGTCATTTCATATAACCGCTGGGAGGCTTTCGTGGTAGTAGGGCAAGACCTGCGATGAGAACTTAACAAGGTCGCTGGCGGGGTCGAAACTCGTAGGAAAAAATGGATAAAGGAGGCTCTATACAAGGAAAAGAACAAAATTTTCAAGTTATAAAAAACTTAAATCACTAGAGCCATCCATGGAGTCACGCCTAGCTCGTTGGCGACGGGATCCCGGTGAGCTCGCTCACGAGCAAGATCTCGGACAGGATCCGGTCGAGCTCGTTGGCGATCCTCAGGGCGGGGTCAAAAGTCCTAAAAAAATAGACAAAGGAGGCTTCGTACAATGAAAAGAATGAAAAAACTAGAGTTGAAAAAGAAAACCACTCGTGCCATTCATGGAGTCACACCCAACTTAGTGACCCAAATTGATCGGGTGACCCGACCTAACCCGAGTTGGTTAGGTGATGTGGTGACCCGAGCTGATCTGGCTGACGACCCGAGTCGATGTGGCGACCTGAGTTGATCTGGTTGGCGACAAGAATTGATCTGGCAACCCGACCCGATCTAGAGAACTGACCCAACCCGATCTAGAGACCTGACCCAACCCGACCCGACCCAACTTGGCCTGGCAATCTGGTGACCCGAGTTGATCTGGTTGGTGACCCGAGTCAATTTGTTGACCTGAGTTGATCAGGCTGGCATACTTAGTTGACTTCATTGATGAGTTTGCATACTCGTTAGTATTACTATTATGCATATTAGATTGAGGCGATCCAAGTTTGAATGAGTTAGCCTAGCTCGCTTGCGAGTGGGGTCAAAACTCAAATTTGTTAACCCGAGTTGATCTGGCTGGTGACCCGAGTTGATTTGGTGACCCGAGCTGATTTGGCTGGCGACCTAAGTCGATGTGATGATCTGAGTTGATCTGGCTGGCGACCTGAGTTGATCTGGCGATCTGACTTCATCCGTCGACCTGACTCGAGTTGGTCAGGTGATCTAATGACCTGAGCTGATCTGGTTGGCGAGTCGAGTCGAGTCGATGTAGCAACTCGAGTTGATCTGGCTGGCGAGCTGAAATGATCCCGCGACTTGACCCAATCTGGAGACCTTACCCGACCTGACCTGAGTTGGTCTGGCGACCCAAGTTGATCTGGTTGGTGACTCGAGTCGATGTGTTGACCCGAGTTGATCTGGCTGGAGACCCAATTTGATCTGGTGACCCGACTCGATCCAGAGACCCGACCTAACCTAAGTTAGTCAGGTGATTTGGTGACCTGATTTGATCTATCTGGATACCCGAATCGATCCGATGAACCGAGTCGATCGGACGACCCATCCTGATCTGGAGACCTGAGTCGATCCGGTGACCTGCGTCAATACGGTGACCCGAGTCGATTCGAGGACTCGAGTCGATCCGGTGACCCGAGTCGATCTGGCGACCCGAGTCGATCTGATGACTCGAGTTAATTAGGTGACCCAAGTTGTTTTGGCAATACGAGTTACTTATGCGACTCGAGTGATCCGAGCTAGCAAACTAGACAGCTTGGCATATTGGAATGTGTTAACAACATAAGCTGATGTGTTGACCCGAGTTGATCATGTTAGTGACCCGAGTTGATCTAATTAGCGACCTGAGTTGATCCGGTGACCCGACCTGATCAGGAGACCTAACCCAACCTGACCTAAGTTAGTTAGGTGATTTGGTGACCCGAGCTGATCTATCTGGATACTCGAGTTGATGTGGCAACCTAAGTTGATCTGGCTGGTGACCCGAATTAATCTGGTGACCCGACCTGACCTGAGTTGGTTAGGTGATGTGGCAACCTGAGCTGATCTAGGTGATGACCCAAGTCGATGTGGTGACTTGAGTTAATCTAGCTAGCAACCCGAGTTGATCCAGCGACCTATCGCGATCTAGAGACCCGAGTCAAGCCGGCAACCCGAGTCGACCTAACGACCTGAGTGATCTAAGTTTATTATGGTAGTTGGAGTTACTTATGCGACTCGACTGATCTAAGTTGGAGGACTTGACAACTTGGCATACTGAGATGACTTCATTGATGAGTTTGCATACTCATCAGCATTACTATTGTGCATATTGGATGTGGTGACCTGAGTTGATCTGGCTAGGGACCTGATCTGGCTGGTGACCTAAGTCGATGTGGTGACCTAAGTTGATCTAGCTCAGGACCCGACTTGATCTGGTGACCCGACTTGATCTAGAGACCCCACCTGAGTTGAGTTCATCGAGCGATCTAGGGATCCAAGATGATCTAGCTGACTACCTGAGTCGATGTGGTGTCCCGAGTCGATCTGGCAACTCGAGTTGATCTGGCTGGCGACCCAAGTTGGCTAGGTGATGTGGCAACCTGAGTCAATGTGGCGATCAAGGCTGATTTGGTTGGCGACCTAAGTTGGTCAGGTGATCTGGTGACCAGAGCTGATCTAGCGACCCGAGTTGATCTAGTTGGCGACCCATGTGATGACCTAAGTTGATTTGGCTAGCGACACGAGTTGATCAAGTGACCCGTCCCGATCCAAAGACCTGAGTCGATTCGGCTATGTCAACCCAGCAACCTGAGTTGACTTGATGACCCGAGTCGACCCCGTGACCTGAGTCGACCTAGTGACCCGAGTCACTATGGTGACCTAATTTATTATGGCTATCTGAGTTACTTATGCGACTCGAGTGATCTAAGTTGGGGGACTTGACATACTGAGATGACTTCATTGATGTGTTTGCATACTCATCAACATTACTATTGTGCATATTAGATTTATGCGATCCAAGTTTAAATGAGTTGGCCTAGCTTGATCGTGAGCGAGGTCAAAAGTTGTAAAAAAAATAGACAAAGGAGGCTCCCTACGACAAAAAGAATGAAAAAACCAGAGTTAAAAAAAAATCACTCAGGCCATACATGGAGTCACGCCCTTCTTATTGTCGAGCTAGAAGCGGAGACTTGACTATGATAATACTTGAAGAGGAGTATGGGTCAATCATTCAAAAAGTGGACAGACTCACTGGAGATCTAAGTAGGTCAGGCTATCTAGTGACCTGACCTAATCTGGCTGGTGACCCGAGTCGATGTGGTGACCTGAGTTGATCTGGCTCGGGACCCGACTTGATCTGGTGACTCGACTCGATCTAGAGACCCCACCCGACCTGAGTTCATCGGGCGATCTGGTGATCTGAGATGATCTAGCTAACTACCTGAGTCGATGTCGTGTCCTGAGTTGATCTGGCGAACCGAGTTGGCCAGGTGATGTGGTGACCCAAGCTGATCTGGCTGGCGACCCGAGTCGGTTAGGTGATTTGGCGACCAGAGCAGATTTGGCTAGTGACCCAAGCTGATCTGGTGACCTGAGTTGATCTAATTGGTGACTCATGTGGTGACCCGAGTTGATCAAGTGACCTGTCCTGATCTAGAGACCCGAGTCGATCCAATAACCTGAGTTGACCCGGCGACCCGAGTCAACTTGACGACCCGAGTCAACCCAGCGACCTGCGTCGACCTAGTGACCCGCGTCGACCCAGTGACTCGCGTCGACCCAGTGACCCGTGTCGACCCAGTGACCCGTGTCAAACTGGCGACCCATGTCGAACCGGTGACTCGTGTTGACCTGACAACCCGCATCGACCTGGTGACCCAAGTCAACCCAAGTCGACTCGAGGCCCGAGTTGATCTGGCAACCCAAGTCGACCCGAGTCGACCCGATAACCTGAGTCAACCGAGTCACCTGAGTTGATCTGGCTGGTGACCCGAGTTGGCCAAGTAATGTGGCGACCTGAGTCAATGTGGTGACCCAAGCTGATCTGGCGACCACAGCTGATCTGGCTGGTGACCCAAGCTGATCTGGCGATCCGAGTTGATCTAGTTGGGGACCAGTGTGGTGACCTGAGTTGATCTCGCTAGCTACCTAACTTGATCTAGTTGGTGACCCGTGTGGTGACCGAGTCGACCCAGTGACCTGAGTCAATCGGTTGACCCAGTGACCTGAGTCAACTGAGTCAACCCGATGACAAGAGTCAATCGAGTCGACATGGTGACCTGAGATGACCGAGTCAGTCAGGTGATTGAGTCGACCCAGTGACCTGAATCGATTGAGTCGACCCGAGTCGACCAGGAGACCTTAGTAGACTAGGTCGACCCGTGTCAACCCAAGTCAACTTGAGGCCTGAGTCGATCCAGCAACCCAAGTCGACTCGGTGACCCGAGTCGACCCAGTGACCCAAGTCGACCTGATGACCTGAGTCAACCGAGTCGACCCGGTGACCCGAGTTGACCGAGTCGACCCAATGACCCGAGTCAATCGAGTCGACCCGAGTCGACCCAGCGACTGGGGTTTCTGTGGTGACCTAATTTATTATGGCAGTTGGAGTTACTCATTGGCGACCAGAGCTGATCTAGCAACCCGAGTTGATCTAGTTGGCGACCTAACCTGATCTAGCTGGCGAACTAATTTTGTCAGGTGATTTGGCGACAAGAGTTGATTTGGCTGGTGACCCAAGCTGATATGGTGACCTGAGTAAATCTAGTTGGGGACCCGTGTGGTGACTTGAGTTGATCTCGCTAGAAACTTGAGTTGATCCAATGACCCCTCCTGATCTAGAGGCCCGAGTCAACCCGAGTTGACCCGGTGACCCGAGTCACTCGAGTCGACCCGAGTCAATCGAGTCGACCCAGTGACTTGAGTCAACCGAGTCGACCCAGTGACCCGAATCAACCGAGTCGGTCAAGTGACTGAGTCGACCCGGTGACCTGAGTCGACTGAGTTGACCCAGTCGACCTGGTGACCTGAGTCGACAGAGTTGACCCAGTGACCTGAGTCAACTGAGTCGACCTGGTGACCCGAGTCAACTAAGTCGACCTAAGTCAGTCAGGTGATTAAGTCGACCCGAGTTGACCAAGTGACCCGAGTCAACCGAATCGACCGAGTGACCTGAGTCAACTGAGTCGACCCGATGACCCGAGTCAACTGAGTCGACCTGAGTCAACCGAGTCGACCGAGTCAACGAGGTGACCCGAGTCAACTGAGTCGGTCAGGTGACTAAGTCGACCCGAGTCAACCAGAGTCGACTGAGTCAACCTAGTGACCTGAATCAATTGAGTCGACCCGGTGACCTGAGTTGACTAGGTCGACCCGTGTCAACCCAAGTCGACTCGAGGCTTGAGTCAATCCAGCAACCCAAGTCGACTCGGTGACCCGAGTCGACCCAGTGACCCGATGACCCGAGTCGACCCGGTGACCCGAGTTGACCGAGTCGACCCAATGACCCGAGTCAACTGAGTCGACCCGGTGACCTGAGTCAACCAAGTCGACCCAGCGACCGGGGTTTTTATGGTGGCCTAATTTATTATGGTAGTCAGAGTTACTCACTGGCGACTAGAGCTGATCTAGCACCCCGAGTTGATCTAGTTAGCGACCTAACCTGATCTGGCTGGTGAACTAATTTTGTCAGGTGATCTGGCGATAAGAGCTGATCTGGTTGGTGACCCAAGCTGATATGGTGACTCGAGTAAATCTAGTTGCCGACCCATGTGGTGACCTGAGTTGATCTCGCTAGCGACTTGAGTTGATCCAATGACCCGTCTCGATCTAGAGGCTCGAGTCGAGCCAGCAACCCAAGTCGAGCTAGCAACCCGAGTCAACCGAGTCGACCTGATGACCTGAGCCAACCGAGTCGACTCGGTGACCCGGTGACCTGAATCAACCGAGTCGACCCGGTGACCAGAGTCGACTAAGTCGACCCAGTCGACCTGAGTCAACCGAGTCGACCCAGTGACCTGAGTCGACCCGATGACCCGAGCCAACCGAGTCGACCTAGTGACCCGGTGACCCGAATCAACCGAGTCGACCCGGTGACTAGAGTTGACTAAGTCGACCCAGTCGACCTGAGTCAACCGAGTCGACCCAGTGACCCGAGTCGACCCGATGACCCGAGCCAACCGAGTCGACCAGTGACCCGGTGACCCGAATCAACCAAGTCGACCCGGTGACCAGAGTCGACTGAGTCGACTCGGTGACCCGAGTCAACCGAGTCGATAGAGTTAACCCAGTGACCCGAGTCAACCGTGTCAACCCAATGACCTGAGTTGACATGGTGACCTGAGTCAACCAAGTTGACCTAAGTCAGTAAGGTGACTGAGTCGACCCGAGTCGACTCGGTGACCTGAGTCAACTGAGTCGACCTGGTGACCTAAGTCAACTAAGTCGACCCGGTGACCTGAGTTGACCCAGTGACATGAGTCAACCGAGTCGACCCGATGACTTGAGTCAACCGAGTCGACCCTGTGACCTGAGTCAACCGAGTCGACCCAGCGACCTGAGTCACTGTGGTGACCCAATTTATTATGGCAGTCGAAGTTACTGGCTGGCGACCCGAGTTGATCTAGTTGGTGACATAAGCTGATCTGGCTGGTGACCTAATTTTGTTAGGTGATCTGGTGACCAGAGCTGATCTAGCTGGTGACCCAAGCTGATCTGGCGACCTGAGTTGATCTAGTTGGCGACCCGTGTGGTGACCTGAGTTGATCTAGTTGGCGACCCGTGTGGTGACCTGAGTTGATCTCGCTAGCGACTTGAGTTGACCAAGTGACTCATCCCGATTTAGAGGCCTAAGTCGATCCGGCAACCCAAGTCAACCCGGTGACTTGAGTCAACCGCGTCGACCGAGTCAACCTAGTGACCCGAGTCGATCGAGTCGACTCGATGACCTGAGTCAACTGAGTTGACCCGATGACCTGAGTCAATTGAGTCGACCTGGTGACCCAAGTCAACCGAGTCGACCTAAGTCGACCCGGTGACTTGAGTCAACCGAGTCAACCCGGTGACCTGAGTCAACTGAGTCGACCGAGTTGACCTAGTGACCTAAGTCAACCAAGTCGACCCAGTGACCCGACTCGACCGAGTCGACCCAGCGACCCGAGTCGCTGTGGTGACCCAATTTATTATGGCAGTCAAAGTTATTGGCTAGCGACCAGAGTTGATCTAGCGACCTGAATTGATCTAGTTGGCAACCTAAGCTGATCTGGTTGTCGACCTAATTTTGTGAGGTGATCTAGTGACCAGAGCTAATTTGGCTGTCGACCTAATTTTGTGAGGTGATCTAGCAACCAGAGCTGATCTGGCTGGTGACCCAATCTGATCTGGCGACTCGAGTTGATCTAGTTGGCGACCTGTGTGGTGACCTGAGTTGATCTCGCTAGCGACTTGTGTTGATCTAGTGACCCATCCTGATCTAGAGGCTTGAGTTGATCCAACAACCCAAGTCGATCCGAGTCGACCGAGTCGACTCGATCATCCGAGTCAACCGAGTTGACCCGGTGACCCGAGTCGACCCGGTGACCTGAGTCAATCGAGTCGACCCGGTGACCTGAGTCAACTGAGTCAACCCAGTGACCTGAGTCAACCGAGTCGACCCGAGTCAACTGAGTTGACGCGGTGACCCGAGTCAACCAAGTCGATCGATTCAACCCGGTGATCCGAGTCGACCTGAGTCGACCGAGTCGGTTAGGTGACTGAGTCGACCCGATGACCTAAGTTGACCGAGTCGACCCAGTGACCTGACTCAATTGAGTCGACCCAGTGACCCGAGTCAACTGAGTCGACCCAATGACTCGAGTCAACCGAGTCGACCTGGTGACCCAAGTCAACTGAGTCGACCGAGTTGACCCGATGACCCGAGTCAACTGAGTCGACCCAGTGACCCAAGTCGCTGTGGTGACCTAATTTATTATGGCAGTTAAAGTTACTAGCTGGCGACCAGAGCTGAGCTGGCAACCTGAATTGATCTAGTGGGTGACCTAAGCTGATCTGGCTAGTGACCTAATTTTGTCAGGTCATCTGGAGACCAGAGCTGATCTGGCTGGTGACCCAAGTTGATCTGGTGACTCAAGTTGATCTAGTTGGCGACCCGTGTGGTGACCTGAGTTGATCTTGCTAGCGATTTGAGTTGATCCAGTGACCCGTCCTGATCCAGAGGCCTGAGTCAATCCGGCAACCCAAGTCGACTCGGTGACCCGAGTCTATCGAGTTGACCGAGTGACCTGAGTCAACCGAGTCGACTCGATGACCCGAGTCAACCGAGTCGACTCGATGACCCGAGTCAACCGAGTCGACTGAGTCGACGTGGTGTCCCGAGTCGGTCAGGTGACCGAGTCGACCCGAGTAAACCAGAGTCGACTGAGTTGACCTAGTGACCTGAATCAATTGAGTCAACCTAGTGACCTGAGTCGACTAGGTCGACCCGTGTCAACCCAAGTCGACTCGAGGCCTAAGTTGATTCGGCAACCCAAGTCGACTCGGTGACCCACGTCGACCGAGTCGACCCAGTGACCCGAGTTGACCCGATGACCCGAGTTGACCCGGTGACCCGAGTTGATCAAGTTGACTGAGTTGACTGAGTCGACCCAGCGACCAGGGTTTTTGTGGTGACCCAATTTATTATGGCAGTCGGAGTTACTCACTGGCGACCAGAGCTAATCTAGCGACCTGAGTTGATCTAATTGGTGACCTAACCTGATCTGGTTGGTGAACTAATTTTGTCAGGTGATCTGGTGACAAGAGCTGATCTGGTTGGTGACCCAAGCTGATATGGCGACCTGAGTAAATCTAGTTGGTGATCCGTGTGGTGACCTGAGTTGATCTCGCTAGCGACTTGAGTTGATCCAGTGACCCATCCCGATCCAGAGGCCCGAGTCGAGCCGGCAACCCAACTCGACCTGAGTCAATCGAGTCGACTCGAGTCCACCGAGTCGACCCAGTGACCCGAGTCAACCTGGTCAACTCGATGACCCGAGCCAACCGAGTCGACCCAGTGACCCGGTGACTCGAATCAACTGAGTCGACCCGGTGACCAGAGTTGACTAAGTCGACCCAGCTGACTTGGTGACCTGAGTCGACAGAGTTGACCTAGTGACCTGAGTCAACCGTGTTGACCTGATGACCTAAGTTGACCTGGTGACCCAAGTCAACCAAGTCTACCTAAGTTAGTAAGGTGACTGAGTTGACCCGAGTCGACCTAGTGACCTGAGTCAACCGAGTCGACCTGGTGACTCGAGTCGACCCAGTGACATGAGTCAACTGAGTCGACCCAATGACCTGAGTCAACTGAGTCAACCGAGTCGACCCTATGACCTGAGTCAACCAAGTTGACCTAGCGACCCGAGTCACTATGGTGACCCAATTTATTATGGCAGTCAAAGTTATTGGCTGGCGACCTGAGTTGATCTAGTTGGTGACATAAGCTGATATGGCGACCAGAGCTGATCTAGCTGGTGACCCAAGCTAATCTGGTGACCCAAGTTGATCTAGTTGGCGACCCATGTGGTGACCTGAGTTGATCTCGCTAGTAACTTGAGTTGACCCGATGATCCATCTTGATCTAGAGGCCCGAGTCGATCCGGCAACCCAAGTCGACCTGGTGACCTGAGTCAACCGCGTCGACCGACTCGACCCAGTGACCTGAGTCAACTAAGTTGACCTGATGACTTGAGTCAACTGAGTTGACCCAATGACCGGAGTCAACTGAGTTGACCCGATGACCTGAGTCAACTGAGTTAACACGATGACTCGAGGCAACCAAGTCGACCCAAGTCGACCGAGTCAGTCAGGTGACTGAGTCGACCTAAGTCGACCTAGTGACCTGAGTCGACCGAGTCAACCCGGTGACTCGAGTCAACAGAGTCGACCGAGTCGACCCAGTGACCCGTGTCAACCGAGTTGACCTGGTGACCCGAGTCGATCGAGTCGACCCAGCGACCTGAGTCACTATGGTGACCTAATTTATTATGGCAGTCAGAGTTACTGGCTGGTGACTAGAGCTGATCTGGTGACCTGAATTGATCTAGTTGGCAACCTAAGCTGATTTGGCTGTCGACCTAATTTTGTGAGGTGATCTGGCGACCAGAGCTGATCTGGCTAGTGACCCAATCTGATTTGGTGACCTGAGTTGATCTAGTTGGTGACCCGTGTGGTGACCTGAGTTGATCTCACTAGCGACTTGTGTTGATCTAGTGACCCATCCCAATCTAGAGGCCTGAGTCGATCCGGCAACCCAAGTCGATTCGAGTTGACTCGGTGACCCGAGTCAACCGAGTCGACCCAGTGACCTGAGTCAATTGAGTCAACCCAGTGACCTGAGTCAACCGAGTCGACCCGATGACCCGAGTCAACCGAGTCAACCCGATGACCCGAGTCAACCGAGTCGACGCAGTGACCTGAGTCAACCAAGTCGATGCGGTGACCCAAGTCAACCGAGTCGACCCGGTGACCTGAGTCAACCGAGTTGACCTGAGTCAACCCGACGACCTGAGTCGACCCGATGACCCGACTCGATCGAGTCGACCTGGTGACCTGACTCGACCGAGTCGACCCAATGACCCGAGTCAACCGAGTCGACCCGGTGACCCGAGTCAACTGAGTCGACCGAGTTCACCCGGTGACCTGAGTCAATTGAGTCGACCCAGTGACCCAAGTTGCTAGTGACCTAATTTTGTTAGGTGATCTGGAGACCAGAGTTGATCTGGTTGGTGACCCAAGCTAATCTGGCGACCAGAGTTGATCTAGTTGGTGACCCGTGTGGTGACCTAAGTTGATCTTGCTAGCAACTTGAGTTGATCCAGTAACCCATCCTGATCCAGAGGCCTGAGTCGATCTGGTAACCCAAGTCGACCTGAGTCGACCTGGTGACCCGACTCAACCGAGTCGACCCGATGACCCGAATCAACCAAGTCGACCTGATGACCCGAGTCAACCAAGTCGACCTTGTGACCCGAGTCAACCAAGTCGACCCGAGTCAGTCAGGTGACTGAGTCAACCCGGTGACCTGAGTCGATTAAGTCAACGGAGTCCACCCAATGACCTGAGTCAACTGAGTCGATCGTGTCAACCCAGTAACCTAAGTCAACCCGGTGAATCGAGTCAACTGAGTCGATCGAGTCGACCCGGTGACCTGAGTCAACTGAGTCGACCTGAGTCGACTGAGTCAACCCAGTTACCTGAGTCACTGTGGTGACCTAATTTATTATGGTAGTCAGAGTTACTGGCTGGTGACCTAAGCTAATCTGGCTGGTGACTTAAGTTTGTCAGGTGATCTAGCGACCAGAGTTGATCTGGTTGGTGACCCAAGCTGATCTGGCGATGTGAGTTGATCTAGTTGGCGACCCGTGTGGTGACCTGAGTTGATCTCGCTAGCGACTTGAGTTGATCCAGTGACCCGTACTGATCCAGAGGCCCGAGTCGATCTGACAACCCAAGTCGACCCGGTGACCCGAGTCAACTTGGTGACTCGAGTCGATCCGATGACCTGAGTCAACTGAGTCATCCCGAGTCGACCGAGTCAGTCAGGTGACTGAGTCGACCCGGTGACCTGAGTCAACCAAGTCGACCTGGTGACCCAAGTCCATCGAGTCGACCGAGTCGACCCAGTGACCTGATTCAACCAAGTCGACCTGGTGACCCGAGTCAACCGAGTCGACCTGGTGACCCGAGTCGCTGTGGTGACCCAATTTATTATGGCAGTCAAAGTTTTTGGCTGGCAACCAGAGCTGATCTGGCGACCTGAGTTGATCTAGTTAGCGACCTAAGCTGATCTAGTTGGCGACCTAAGATGAAATGGTTGGTGACCCAGGCTGATCTAGTTAGTGACCTGATTTTGTCAGGTGATCTAGCGACTAGAGCTGATCTAGCTGGTGACCCAAGCTGATCTAGTGACCCGAGTTGATCTAGTTGGTTACCTGTGTGGTGACCTGAGCTGATCTCGCTAGCAACTTGAGTTGATCTAGTGACCCGTGCAATCTAGAGGCCCGAGTAGATCCGACAACCCAAGTCGACTTGAGTCGACCTGAGTCAACCGAGTCAGCTGAGTCGACCTAAGTCACCCTAGTCGACCCGGTGATCCAAGTCAACTGAGTTGACTCAAGTTGACTGCGTCGACCCGAGTCGACCGGGTCGGTCAGGTGACTGACTCGACCTGAGTCGATTTGGCTACCTGAGTCAACTCGGTGACCCGAGTCGATCGAGTCGACCGAGTCGACCAAGTCCACCCAGTGACCTGAGTCACCTTAGTCGACCGAGCGACCAGAGTCGTTGTAGTGACCTAATTTATTATGGCAGTATGAGTTACCGACTAGCGAGCAGAGTTGATCTAGCCACCCGAGATGATCTAGTTTGCGACCTGAGTTGATCTAGTTGGTGACCCGAGTTGATCTGCCTGTTGACCTAATTTTGTCAAGTGATCTAGCGACCAGAGCTGATCAAGCCGAGCGGAACCGAACCGGTCGAGCTCTCCGGGGAGCGGCGGGGCGGGATCGGCGCCGAGCTCGCTCCCGGGCGGGGTCGAAACTCGCGGAAAAAAAATGAACAAAGGAGGCCCCGTACGAGGATAAGAACGAAAAAACCAGAGTTAAATTAAAAAAAAAAAAAAAAAAAAAAAAAAAATTACTTTCGGGTCATACGTGTAGCCACGCCCAGCTCGCCCGCGGACGGGATCCCCATCGAGCTCGTCGAGCCGAGCGGCGCTCGCGGGCGGGGTCCGATCCGAGCGGAACCGAACCGGTCGAGCTCTCCGGGGAGCGGCGGGGCGGGATCGGCGCCGAGCTCGCTCCGGGGCGGGGTCGAAACTCGCGGAAAAAAAATGAACAAAGGAGGCTCCGTACGAGGATAAGAACGAAAAAACCAGAGTTAAAAAAAAAAAAAAAAAAAAAAAAAATACATTCGCGTCATACGTGTAGCCACGCCCAGCTCGCCCGCGGACGGGATCCCCATCGAGCTCGTCGAGCCGAGCGGCGCTCGCGGGCGGGGTCCGATCCGAGCGGAACCGAACCGGTCGAGCTCTCCGGGGAGCGGCGGGGCGGGATCGGCGCCGAGCTCGCTCCCGGGCGGGGTCGAAACTCGCGGAAAAAAAATGAACAAAGGAGGCTCCGTACGAGGATAAGAACGAAAAAACCAGAGTTTAAAAAAAAATTAAAAAAAAAAAATTACATTCGGGTCATACGTGTAGCCACGCCCAGCTCGCCCGCGGACGGGATCCCCATCGAGCTCGTCGAGCCGAGCGGCGCTCGCGGGCGGGGTCCGATCCGAGCGGAACCGAACCGGTCGAGCTCTCCGGGGAGCGGCGAGGCGGGATCGGCGCCGAGCTCGCTCCCGGGCGGGGTCGAAACTCGCGGAAAAAAAATGAACAAAGGAGGCTCCGTACGAGGATAAGAACGAAAAAACCAGAGTTAAAAAAAAAAAAAAAAAAAAAAAAAATTACATTCGGGTCATACGTGTAGCCACGCCCAGCTCGCCCGCGGACGGGATCCCATTCGAGCTCGTCGAGCCGAGCGGCGCTCGCGGGCGGGGTCCGATCCGAGCGGAACCGAACCGGTCGAGCTCTCCGGGGAGCGGCGGGGCAGGATCGGCGCCGAGCTCGCTCCCGGGCGGGGTCGAAACTCGCGGAAAAAAAATGAACAAAGGAGGCTCCGTACGAGGATAAGAACGAAAAAACCAGAGTTAAAAAAAAAAAAAAAAAAAAAATTACATTCGGGTCATACGTGTAGCCACGCCCAGCTCGCCCGCGGACGGGATCCCCATCGAGCTCGTCGAGCCGAGCGGCGCTCGCGGGCGGGGTCCGATCCGAGCGGAACCGAACCGGTCGAGCTCTCCGGGGAGCGGCGGGGCGGGATCGGCGCCGAGCTCGCTCCCGGGCGGGGTCGAAACTCGCGGAAAAAAAATGAACAAAGGAGGCTCCGTACGAGGATAAGAACGAAAAAACCAGAGTTAAAAAAAAAAAAAAAAAAAAAAAAAATACATTCGCGTCATACGTGTAGCCACGCCCAGCTCGCCCGCGGACGGGATCCCCATCGAGCTCGTCGAGCCGAGCGGCGCTCGCGGGCGGGGTCCGATCCGAGCGGAACCGAACCGGTCGAGCTCTCCGGGGAGCGGCGGGGCGGGATCGGCGCCGAGCTCGCTCCCGGGCGGGGTCGAAACTCGCGGAAAAAAAATGAACAAAGGAGGCTCCGTACGAGGATAAGAACGAAAAAACCAGAGTTAAAAAAAAAAAAAAAAAAAAAAAAAAATTACATTCGGGTCATACGTGTAGCCACGCCCAGCTCGCCCGCGGACGGGATCCCCATCGAGCTCGTCGAGCCGAGCGGCGCTCGCGGGCGGGGTCCGATCCGAGCGGAACCGAACCGGTCGAGCTCTCCGGGGAGCGGCGGGGCGGGATCGGCGCCGAGCTCGCTCCCGGGCGGGGTCGAAACTCGCGGAAAAAAAATGAACAAAGGAGGCCCCGTACGAGGATAAGAACGAAAAAACCAGAGTTAAAAAAAAAAAAAAAAAAAAAAAAAAAATTACTTTCGGGTCATACGTGTAGCCACGCCCAGCTCGCCCGCGGACGGGATCCCCATCGAGCTCGTCGAGCCGAGCGGCGCTCGCGGGCGGGGTCCGATCCGAGCGGAACCGAACCGGTCGAGCTCTCCGGGGAGCGGCGGGGCGGGATCGGCGCCGAGCTCGCTCCGGGGCGGGGTCGAAACTCGCGGAAAAAAAATGAACAAAGGAGGCTCCGTACGAGGATAAGAACGAAAAAACCAGAGTTAAAAAAAAAAAAAAAAAAAAAAAAAATACATTCGCGTCATACGTGTAGCCACGCCCAGCTCGCCCGCGGACGGGATCCCCATCGAGCTCGTCGAGCCGAGCGGCGCTCGCGGGCGGGGTCCGATCCGAGCGGAACCGAACCGGTCGAGCTCTCCGGGGAGCGGCGGGGCGGGATCGGCGCCGAGCTCGCTCCCGGGCGGGGTCGAAACTCGCGGAAAAAAAATGAACAAAGGAGGCTCCGTACGAGGATAAGAACGAAAAAACCAGAGTTAAAAAAAAAATTAAAAAAAAAAAATTACATTCGGGTCATACGTGTAGCCACGCCCAGCTCGCCCGCGGACGGGATCCCCATCGAGCTCGTCGAGCCGAGCGGCGCTCGCGGGCGGGGTCCGATCCGAGCGGAACCGAACCGGTCGAGCTCTCCGGGGAGCGGCGAGGCGGGATCGGCGCCGAGCTCGCTCCCGGGCGGGGTCGAAACTCGCGGAAAAAAAATGAACAAAGGAGGCTCCGTACGAGGATAAGAACGAAAAAACCAGAGTTAAAAAAAAAAAAAAAAAAAAAAAAAAATTACATTCGGGTCATACGTGTAGCCACGCCCAGCTCGCCCGCGGACGGGATCCCCATCGAGCTCGTCGAGCCGAGCGGCGCTCGCGGGCGGGGTCCGATCCGAGCGGAACCGAACCGGTCGAGCTCTCCGGGGAGCGGCGGGGCGGGATCGGCGCCGAGCTCGCTCCCGGGCGGGGTCGAAACTCGCGGAAAAAAAATGAACAAAGGAGGCTCCGTACGAGGATAAGAACGAAAAAACCAGAGTTTTCGAAAAAACCAGAGTTTTAAAAAAAAAAAAAAAAAAAAATTCAGCTCGCCCGCGGACGGGATCCCCATCGAGCTCGTCGAGCCGAGCGGCGCTCGCGGGCGGGGTCCGATCCGAGCGGAACCGAACCGGTCGAGCTCTCCGGGGAGCGGCGGGGCGGGATCGGCGCCGAGCTCGCTCCCGGGCGGGGTCGAAACTCGCGGGAAAAAAATGAACAAAGGAGGCTCCGTACGAGGATAAGAACGAAAAAACCAGAGTTAAAAAAAAAAAAAAAAAAAAAAAATTACATTCGGGTCATACGTGTAGCCACGCCCAGCTCGCCCGCGGACGGGATCCCCATCGAGCTCGTCGAGCCGAGCGGCGCTCGCGGGCGGGGTCCGATCGGAGCGGAACCGAACCGGTCGAGCTCTCCGGGGAGCGGCGGGGCGGGATCGGCGCCGAGCTCGCTCCCGGGCGGGGTCGAAACTCGCGGAAAAAAAATGAACAAAGGAGGCTCCGTACGAGGATAAGAACGAAAAAACCAGAGTTAAAAAAAAAAAAAAAAAAAAAAATTACATTCGGGTCATACGTGTAGCCACGCCCAGCTCGCCCGCGGACGGGATCCCCATCGAGCTCGTCGAGCCGAGCGGCGCTCGCGGGCGGGGTCCGATCCGAGCGGAACCGAACCGGTCGAGCTCTCCGGGGAGCGGCGGGGCGGGATCGGCGCCGAGCTCGCTCCCGGGCGGGGTCGAAACTCGCGGAAAAAAAATGAACAAAGGAGGCCCCGTACGAGGATAAGAACGAAAAAACCAGAGTTAAAAAAAAAAAAAAAAAAAAAAAAAAAAAAAAAAAAAAAACTTTCGGGTCATACGTGTAGCCACGCCCAGCTCGCCCGCGGACGGGATCCCCATCGAGCTCGTCGAGCCGAGCGGCGCTCGCGGGCGGGGTCCGATCCGAGCGGAACCGAACCGGTCGAGCTCTCCGGGGAGCGGCGGGGCGGGATCGGCGCCGAGCTCGCTCCGGGGCGGGGTCGAAACTCGCGGAAAAAAAATGAACAAAGGAGGCTCCGTACGAGGATAAGAACGAAAAAACCAGAGTTTTAAAAAAAAAAAAAAAAAAAATTACATTCGGGTCATACGTGTAGCCACGCCCAGCTCGCCCGCGGACGGGATCCCCATCGAGCTCGTCGAGCCGAGCGGCGCTCGCGGGCGGGGTCCGATCCGAGCGGAACCGAACCGGTCGAGCTCTCCGGGGAGCGGCGGGGCGGGATCGGCGCCGAGCTCGCTCCCGGGCGGGGTCGAAACTCGCGGAAAAAAAATGAACAAAGGAGGCTCCGTACGAGGATAAGAACGAAAAAACCAGAGTTAAAAAAAAAAAAAAAAAAAAAATTACATTCGGGTCATACGTGTAGCCACGCCCAGCTCGCCCGCGGACGGGATCCCCATCGAGCTCGTCGAGCCGAGCGGCGCTCGCGGGCGGGGTCCGATCCGAGCGGAACCGAACCGGTCGAGCTCTCCGGGGAGCGGCGGGGCGGGATCGGCGCCGAGCTCGCTCCGGGGCGGGGTCGAAACTCGCGGAAAAAAAATGAACAAAGGAGGCTCCGTACGAGGATAAGAACGAAAAAACCAGAGTTAAAAAAAAAAAAAAAAAAAAAAAAATACATTCGCGTCATACGTGTAGCCACGCCCAGCTCGCCCGCGGACGGGATCCCCATCGAGCTCGTCGAGCCGAGCGGCGCTCGCGGGCGGGGTCCGATCCGAGCGGAACCGAACCGGTCGAGCTCTCCGGGGAGCGGCGGGGCGGGATCGGCGCCGAGCTCGCTCCCGGGCGGGGTCGAAACTCGCGGAAAAAAAATGAACAAAGGAGGCTCCGTACGAGGATAAGAACGAAAAAACCAGAGTTAAAAAAAAAATTAAAAAAAAAAAATTACATTCGGGTCATACGTGTAGCCACGCCCAGCTCGCCCGCGGACGGGATCCCCATCGAGCTCGTCGAGCCGAGCGGCGCTCGCGGGCGGGGTCCGATCCGAGCGGAACCGAACCGGTCGAGCTCTCCGGGGAGCGGCGGGGCGGGATCGGCGCCGAGCTCGCTCCCGGGCGGGGTCGAAACTCGCGGGAAAAAAATGAACAAAGGAGGCTCCGTACGAGGATAAGAACGAAAAAACCAGAGTTAAAAAAAAAAAAAAAAAAAAAAAAAAATTACATTCGGGTCATACGTGTAGCCACGCCCAGCTCGCCCGCGGACGGGATCCCCATCGAGCTCATCGAGCCGAGCGGCGCTCGCGGGCGGGGTCCGATCCGAGCGGAACCGAACCGGTCGAGCTCTCCGGGGAGCGGCGGGGCGGGATCGGCGCCGAGCTCGCTCCCGGGCGGGGTCGAAACTCGCGGAAAAAAATGAACAAAGGAGGCTCCGTACGAGGATAAGAACGAAAATACCAGAGTTAAAAAAAAAAAAAAAAAAAAAAAAAAATTACATTCGGGTCATACGTGTAGCCACGCCCAGCTCGCCCGCGGACGGGATCCCCATCGAGCTCGTCGAGCCGAGCGGCGCTCGCGGGCGGGGTCCGATCCGAGCGGAACCGAACCGGTCGAGCTCTCCGGGGAGCGGCGGGGCGGGATCGGCGCCGAGCTCGCTCCCTGGCGGGGTCGAAACTCGCGGAAAAAAAATGAACAAAGGAGGCTCCGTACGAGGATAAGAACGAAAAAACCAGAGTTTTAAAAAAAAAAAAAAAAAAAAATTACATTCGGGTCATACGTGTAGCCACGCCCAGCTCGCCCGCGGACGGGATCCCCATCGAGCTCGTCGAGCCGAGCGGCGCTCGCGGGCGGGGTCCGATCCGAGCGGAACCGAACCGGTCGAGCTCTCCGGGGAGCGGCGGGGCGGGATCGGCGCCGAGCTCGCTCCCGGGCGGGGTCGAAACTCGCGGGAAAAAAATGAACAAAGGAGGCTCCGTACGAGGATAAGAACGAAAAAACCAGAGTTAAAAAAAAAAAAAAAAAAAAAAAAAAAAATTACATTCGGGTCATACGTGTAGCCACGCCCAGCTCGCCCGCGGACGGGATCCCCATCGAGCTCGTCGAGCCGAGCGGCGCTCGCGGGCGGGGTCCGATCTGAGCGGAACCGAACCGGTCGAGCTCTCCGGGGAGCGGCGGGGCGGGATCGGCGCCGAGCTCGCTCCCGGGCGGGGTCGAAACTCGCGGAAAAAAAATGAACAAAGGAGGCTCCGTACGAGGATAAGAACGAAAAAACCCGAGTTAAAAAAAAAAAAAAAAAAAAAAA